>SJYT01080220.1:128151-155427 GCA_006410635.1 Cephalophus harveyi | reverse complement strand
TCATATGGTAAATATTTTCCAATGTTCCCAAATATTTTTCAAAACACTATTTTAATACTAAGATATAAAAAATTTTTTTCAAGATATAGTCCACAATGTTAAAGGTGATTAATATTGGACTAATGCAGGTTCTTCTTAGATTTTTCTTTTTGCTCATTTGTGTATTCTTATTTTTTTATAATTGTATTTAATTTTAATTTTTAAGTTAATGAAATAATAGCTGCTTCATGTTATACTGTGCTTATATCTTATGAATTAATCATTCTGTAATGTTGGACATTTAGGTTGTTCCTAATTTTGTTGTTATAAATAAGCCTTCCATGAAGACTCTTGTACCTTGATTTTTTTTGCCCCACTTTCCTAGAAGTGGGATTATTGAGAGGGTGTAAACATTTTAAAGATTATTGATAAGCATGCTAAATTGTTTCCCAAAGGGCATGTGAGTTTTTGATCCCATCAGTGGCATATCTTGGGGGTGAAAACTGTCAACAATATTTACAAAATTGAGTACAGTTGACCTTTGAACTACACGGGCTGGGGGGGAGGTTAGGGTACTGACACCCTGGTAAGAAGTCCAAAATCACAATATAGTTTAGCCAACCCTCTGTATCCTTGGTTCTGCATCCTCAGATTCAACCTACCACTGCTGCTGCTAAGTCACTTCAGTCGTGTCCGACGCGGTGCGACCCCAGAGACAGCAGCCCACCAGGCTCTCCCGTCCCTGGGACTCTCCAGGCAAGAACACTGAAGTGGGTTGCCGTTTCCTTCTCCAATGCATGAAAGTGAAAAGTGAAAGGGAAGTCGCTCAGTCGGGTCCGACTCTTCGCGACCCCATGGACCGCAGTCTACCAGGCTCCTCTGTCCATGGGATTTTCCAGGCAGGAGTACTGGAGTGGGGTGCCATTGCCTTCTCCGCAACTTACCACAGATGGCGCTATACTATAGTACTGTGTGTGTGTGTGTGTGTGTGTGTGTGTGTGTGTGTGTGTGTGCGCGCGCGCGCGCGCGCGCGCTCAGTTGCTCAGTTGTGTCCAACTCTTTGTTCCCCCATGGACTGTAACCCGCCAGGCTCCTCTATCCACGGGATTTTCTTGGCAAGAATACTGGTGTGGGTTGGTATTTCCTCCTCCAGGGGGTCTTCCTGACCCAGGGATTGAACCTGGGTCTCCTGTATCTCCTGCATTTCAAGCAGATTCTTTACTGCTGAACCACTAGGGAAGCCCCAAACTATAGTACTTACTACTGAAAAAAATATAGGTTAAGTGGACTTGCTTCATTCAAACCTCCTGTATTTTCAAGGGTCAAATGTATTTTCATCTTGTGATCTGTCAGTTTGCTATAATTAATGATGCTGGACTTTTTATATCTTTACCAGTCATTTGCATTTCTTCTTTTGTGAGTGTTGCCTTCTCCCCATCCTTGTGGGTGTCTTTTTTATTATATGTCAACACTATAACACTTTTTCTTTTCGTTTGTTTTGTAAATATTTTCCCTGAGTTTATAATTTAACTTGGGTGGTTGACATGCAGAAGGAGTCACTGATTTTATGCTTAGAAATAGTTTTTGATTGCTTGATCAGGTAAATAGTTCCATTTTTCTGCTACAGGTCTCAATGAATAAATTCCTGCTTACATAAGAGCAATTTTTCTGGTTAAGCAGGATTTTATTGGTCTAGACTAAGAAGCAGCCCAGGATTCCTTGGTGGCTCAGATAGTAAAGAATCTGCCTCCAATTCGGGAGACCTGGATTCACTCCCTGGGTGGGGAAGATCCCCTGGAGAAGAGAATGGCTACCTACTCAATATTCTTGCCTGGAGAATTCCATGGACAGAGGAGCCTGGTGGGCTACAGTTCATGGGGATAACTCGCAACTAACACTTTCACACAAGAAACAGTCCATCTCCTGTAGGAACCAGACTTGGAAGTATCAAAACTACTTTAATGGTATACATTCCTTGAACCATCTCACCAATACATGTAAAAAAAAATGTTGGTAGTTCCTACTTTGTAGGAAAAAACTTTAATTTATTTATTTATTTATTTTTTATTATTTAGAGAATACTTTATTAGTTTCTGTAATCAAACCCATGTAGATAAGACCTTACATATTTAATACAGTGTGTTACCCCTGTACAAATGGAAAAAATTATGTTTAACGTTTCTAGACCAATATGGCTGTTAATTTCTGTACAATGCCAACCCAACACGGTACAACTGGGATACTTTTTCCAAAGTTGACAGCACAGCTTAAGTTTCCAAAAATTCAAATTATATATATATATGTTGGTAGTTTCTACTTTGTAGGAAAAAACTTTTAAAAAGCAAACTAAGACTGCCCCACCCCAAAACTAACAAAAGCCCATTTCCACTCTGTATTAAAAAATAGGGTGGGTCTTAGGATAGAAACTGGGCGTCAGGTGCCCTCCACCCGCTGCACATCCCTGTTTGAATGGGCAATCTGTTTGTTCCCTGTGGCTTCTTTTGCCTTAATGTTCATTTTCTCTCTTACAGGCTTTTGAGTCACTAAAAATAATTTGATTGCTTTCCAAAGGCTGGATATTCAAATTCAAGTTTTATTATGGTTTGAGATGGCTGAATATCATCAGGTGGATGTAGGTGATGACCTAGTCATGCCACCATTAGGACAGGCCTAGAGATTGGCAAGAAGACTGAGACATAAGCTGATAACCCCCTGCCTGGTTTAGCAGATAAATAGTGCAATGTTGGGAACACAGAATAGCTCCCCAGGAACGAGGCTCGAGTGACCCGGAATGACTGGATCCATTAGTGCAGGTGTTTCGAAGAATGCCTCGCCCAGCTTGAGGAACACCTGTGTCCTTTTTCTCTCTAACCTTCTTATCCCTAGTCCTTGCAAACTTCTATTAATAAGGCAGAGCTTCTCAATCTTTAGAGCACCTATGAATTGCAATGACTGAGTGGCAAGAATGTGGTCTCTGGTAGGGGTTTTGAGGATTTGTCTCCCTGCACAGTTTGAGCAAATGGGGCTTGACCTTCAACCATAAGAGGATTTGGGGAAGGGGTGTCTCAAGGACAAAAGGAGTTGATATCAAGTTCAGGTCTCAGACGGGACAAGTAGGCCCCTGCTCAGCAGGAAGTGGGATGGGAGGAACATACAGAAATAGTTAATGAGACAAACTGGTGGAAGTTGAGCCAGCTCAGCTCCTTCTGTGAAACCTTTGCTCTTCTCTAACTAGATTCTCAGGATCTGTAGTTCAGGAATTTCATGATTTTTATACCACACATATATTCTGTGGCTTCCTCCCCTGTTCGAGGATTTGATGCTGATATTTAACCAAGAGGTAGATCTAGGAGCTGGGTGCAGCCACTCTCTACTCTTGAACCCTGGCCCCTGTGTGCACTGCTTCCAGGTCTCTCTGTGGACTAGTCCCACAGGGGCCCCAAATGGAACACGTCCTTGCTGACCTGATGTAGCAACCTGCTCCTCCTCTGGGCCCCTTGATGCTACCGTCTACCCTGCTACTCTTCCAGAAACTTCCTTGCCACCTCTCCTCCAATCAGTCCCTTCCTGTTATTTGATTCCCTAAATCTCTCCTACACATACTTCTCTTTACCCCACTCCTACTACCCTAAGGGAGACCATTGTTTCTTTGTCACCTGGGATCCTGCAACAGCCTTCCAGCTCATTTCTCTGCCTCCGTTCCAAGACCCCAGACTGCAGCTGGCACTGGGCAAGATATGGTCCCTGTCCACTGCACTGTGGATGGGACTCATGATGTGATTGGTGGGCTCAATCTTGAAAGATCAAAGGCTTCCTGGAGTGCCACCTGAGTTTAGCCAGGAAGGATGAGGGGGAGTGAATGGCAAGAAGCAGGAAATGCTTCTGCTAAAGCTATGCTTAGTAGTTTTCTTTATGAGGCAGGCCCTTACTGACACATATACCCTGAATCTCTTCCTTTTCTGGATTCTTTTTCTATTTACACACTAATTTCTACTGAGTTTGCCCCACTGTCACTTACCTCTCCCACCATGCTTCCCTCAACTCAGGTTTCTTTCACCCTAGCCTAAATCTCTGAACATGCGTAGTGGGAGGAATGACAAACCATTAGAGTGGAAATCTCAAATATATGTTCCTAGGAGGCAGAAATGCTCTCGAGATGGGCAGCACTCATTTCATTAACACATACCTCAAAGGCACACCCATCTAGCTCACACATCGCACACGTACTTTTCCCCATGTATTAGCTATTAGTGTTATTAACCAAGTATTTCTGCTTCTCCTTCCAGGCACATGAAAGCATTGCACCTATGGCGTTCCCCTGCCCCCTTGTGACTTGCTTTGGCCAATGAAATCAGAGCAAAAGTGATCTATGTTACTTCCAGGTAAGTGCTTTAAGAGTTCACGCTCAATTTGCCCCACCCTCATTTCCTGCCTTCTGAGTTGAGGAGGCGGCACGTCTAGTTGCGGCAGCCGGAGTCCCTAAGAGGCTGTGGAAAACAGAGCTCCTGTTGATCTCCAGAAGATGTATTTCATGATGGAGACAGAAACCCGTGTCAGACCAGTGAAACCTGGGGATTGCTTGTTACTCTACCACAACCTAACTGATCCTGATTGATACACGCAGTCAAACCAAGGTTTGGGGGCACCAAGGCCTTTATTCCTGTTGGGTATTCAGCATCTTGAGTCTCTGAGTCAATCAAAGTTCCCATTCTCCTGCCCAGTTCCCTTAGGTTGGAATATTTTTAGGTTATTTAATCTCTTTTCCATTATGAAGGGGACCCTTGCATGTTCCTTGTAAGAGTAGAACAAGAAGTCTATTTGACTGAACCTAAATTCAAAATGAAGTCACAGAAATAGCTGTAAAATACAAAAGCAGGGTTTTCCTGGTGGCACAGTGGATAAGAGTTTGCCTGCCAATGCAGGGAACACGGGTTCGATTCTTGGTCCAGGAAGATTCCACATGTCGTGTGGCAGCCAAGCCCATGTACCACTGAGCCCATGCTCTAGAGCCTGTACTCTGCAACAAGAGACGCCATGCAATGAGAAGCCAGTGCACTGAAACCAAGAGTAGGCCCCACAACTAGAGAAAGCATGCACAAAGCAATGAAGACCCAGGGCAGCCATTAATTAATTAAAAAAAAAAACACGAAAGCATTTGCTGAGTTATCCAAAAGCATAGACTAGATACTCTACATATGTCACACTAACTAGTACACATCTAAAAGCAATCCACTAACAAATCTCCCTTTCACCAAGAGCAAAATGCCAGTTTTTTCCCCCGGAATAGCCCCAGCACCAGTAGACTAATTTCAAAGGTCCCAGATTGTAGGCCTAATTCTGCCATTTAGTAGTGGATGACCTTGGAAAAATTACCTCTTTGAGGCCTAGTTCCCTTATCTGAAAACAGTTATAGTATCAACCGGCTTCTCTGGTAGCTCAGATAGTAAAGTATCTGCCTGCAATTTAGGAGACTAGGGTTGGATCCCTGGGTTGGGAAGATCCTCTGGTGAAAGGAATGGCTACCCACTCCAGTATTTTTGCCTGGAGAATTCCATGGACAGAGGAGCCTGGCGGGCTACAGTCTATAGGGTTGCAAAGGGTCAGATAAGACTGAGTGACTAAAACACACCCATAACAATAATAACTATGTCATAGAAAGAGAAGGAAAGTTACATTTACACATTTGGTATACTCTCCAAACAGACTGAGAAAGGGTATGGAAAGGAAAGCTCTATGCAAATGTAAGTTGATAATGTTATTAACCAACACATGACCAAAGAAGAAACATAAAATGAACTCTCCAGTGCCTTCAGTCTTTAAAACCAAGCTAAAGTGTGGACATTGGAGTGTATTTACATTTCTGCAAAAGGTCCCATAATACAAAGCTCATTCTTCAAATAGGACAAATTGCTTATTACCTAAAAGGGAACGAGTGGTGTCAAATGCCTCAGAGAAGGTCAGTCACATTCAGTCATTTGCTGGTTGGGCAAACACCCAGCAGTGGCGCTTCCACGCAGTGACTTCCGGAAGAACCGCGCGCGCACATCCAATTATACCTCTTATGCCCTTTGCTCAGTGCTGAATTAAGTTCAGTTCATCAATGGAAGCCCTACTTATTCCCCAGCCCCACCTCCATCCCCCTCCAGCGAAACGCCCCCTGCCAATTATGTAGTGCCAGCAGTCCTTTAGGCTTTTCCCTCTCCAGACGGTATTTCCCTTTCTAGCCCTCGGGCCAGCGGCGCAACCAGGTCCTGACCGTATCTGAGCGATTGCCTAAAAGGCTCAGCCCTCGGCCCCTAGGGATGGGGCTGGCCAAGCCGGTTTATAAATGGAGCCTCTTCGGGTCCGCCTCCTCTAAGCGCCTCCGGCGTGATCTTGGCCGGCGCCTAGGTGCTGAAGTAGCTTCTCGTCCGCTTCGCAAAGTTGAGGGTGCAACACCTGAAAGGCTTGTTAAAACAGAGCGCTGCGCCCCACCCCCAGAGTTTCTGCCTGAGTAGGTTGAGGGTGGGGTCCAAGAGCTGGCATTTCTAACAAGTGCCCAACTGTCGGTGACGCTGCGCATCAGGGACCGCACTTAGCTTCCAGGCTGCCTGGAGACGGAGAGGCTCGCCGGCCACCTCCACGCCGGTCCCAGCTGCTGTCCTGCCCTGAGCGCGGGTCTAGTGGGAATAACCCGGCAGCACAGGAGGCTGCAGCCCTGGGTCGGCAGGGCCTGAGGAATTTGGATTTTATCTTAGGGGCCCCTGAAGGGTTCCCGCAGGTAGGAAAGCAAGCAGGAATAAACCTCAGGAAGCCTGTGGGTGTTCGGTATTACCAGGATATTTCATTCATCAGGTTCTCCTGACCTCCTTTCTGCATCGAACACATATTGTCTAGGTTTAGGGTTACAACGGTGAAAAGACAGGGTCCCAATCCTCCAAGGGCTCATAGTAACTAGGAGGGAAATGTGCAAATGACTACAATACAGGTAAGATAACTGTTTCTAGGGAGGCAGCGTCAAACTTCTGGGGAGGGAGAGTGGGTTGGACTCGGAGTCTGAGGAGCCAGAAGCCGTTTCCTGTAAGAACTGGCATTTAGGCAGAGACTTGCAGAATGAATGGGAATTTGGCAGGTAGAAGGAGAAACTGGGAAGGGGTTAAAGTGGGAAGGGTTAGGCAGACGGAATGAGCGACAAGACTACTCAAACAGAAGATTCCAGAGGGAGAGTGGAAGCTTGTCTGGTGGGCGGCCGGTTTCCCTGCCACCTCTCTGGTCGCGCCTCTGTCTCCTTTCTCTGCGGGCCTCTCGTCGGCTGCTGTCCCTCACGAGCTGGTGCTTGCCAGGACTCTGGCCTGGCTGCCTTTCCCTCTCACTCTCCATGTCCACTTCTCCAAACGGGAGGCCTCCTGAGCTGCTCCCTGTTGGGGCCCACGTGTGTTTCCAGCCCAGGCCTGGCCTCCTCAGCACCACACAGATGTCCCCGGTACCTCCTGTACTCTATCTTGGTGAGCGGGGCCCTCATCCACCTTGTTACCTAAGCCAGAGGATTTTATGAAATGCCTCTTCCATATATAGCTGGTGAAGAGTGAACTGGCACAGTGAATTGCTGGTGCCATTCCCCAAGACAGAAAACAAGAGGAAAGATGTCGGGCTCACATACTGTCTACAATTCACTAGCTGAGTGACCGTGAGCAAATTAATCTATTTCCTTACCTGTAAAGTGGGTTTCAAGATAGGACCTACCTCACAAGGTTGTTATACGGATTTAACAATAATTGTTGTCTATTAAGCACTGTGTTAAGTATTTTATATTGATTCCTTCAGAGTTGATGAGTCCAAGGTCACTCTGCTATTACGTGCCAGAGCCAGGTCTGGAACCCACAGTTCACCACCTTCTTCATTGTCACACTATCTGGAGATTGTCTATCAAATAGGGAAATACTTGCAACATAATGTTAAGTAAAAAGTGGACAACACATTGCATAACCAGTGTGAGTGCAGCCATCTTTTAAAAAAAGGAAATACTCTCAAGACTAGAAAATGCTAGAAGGAAATATAGCAAACGGTTAAATGTTGTATTGAGGTTATTTTTGTCTTCTAGTTTTCTATTTCCTGTGTTTTCTTTAATATATATATATAATTTTTACTAAAAATAAAATATTTAAAACATTAAACATTCATTACATTAAAAACAATTACAAGTCCACAAACTGTTCTGTTTGACTGGAAATTACACTCCATTGGTATCTCTTCTCAGTTCCAGTCTTAACTTCCCTGAACAGAAATTTTTTCCTACTCTCAAAGGCCAGAGTAGGAAGTAGGTATTCAGCCGTGTTCACCACCCTCCCCACAGCTGACAACCTGGCCCCTCGAGGAGGCTGTCAAAATCAGGTCTGTGGGGAGGGAAGTTCCAGACAGAACGCGGGCTTCTCCTACCGCCTAGGGCTTTCTGGACAGCGCTGCTTGAGATCAATTACTTTTTTCTTCTTCTAAATAAGCGGCCGAATGCTCTTTTTCCAGTTCTGGCTGAGTTGTTAGCTTCAGCCCAGTGGTGACGCCTGCCAGGTACCTGGCTCGGTGAACACCGCCCAAACTGGTCAGGCCAGTCCTCCCGTGGATGTTTCTGCCAGGACTTGCCTGTGTTTGTGTGTGTGTGTGTGTGTGTGTGTGTGTGTGTTGTGTTAGAGACCCACCCTTCTCCCCAGCAACCCAGGTAGGTGGAAGATAGCTTCGGGGACCAGGCTGGCAGTGTGGCCAGATGGGTGGAGCTGAATTAATCTAACCTGGAATTTCAACTTGGCCTGCACAACAGGTGAGAGGAAAAAAGCAGCAGAGAGAACGGGCAGTTCGGCAACTTAGAAATACTCTTATGCTTTGCCCCTTGCCCCCTGGCTGGAAAACAGCCCGGGGTGACTTTTCAAAGTCTTGACGATGGGTTATAGGGCTTGACCCCTCGGGGGCTGTCCGAGCCCCTCCTAAACGCTGTCCTCCTCGGTTACCCTCCGCGACGCGCCCGTTCCCCCTCCTCTGGGAGGCAGAGCGAGGGTATCGGATTAGTCTTTGTTTTCGACGCGAAAGAGCCGAGAGCGGCGCAGGGGAGGCTCGCGATGGCAGGGCTCCGGGGTCCGCCTGGGTAGGGCGCTGGGCTGCGATCCCGGCGAAGGTTCCTGCCGGCTGGCCCTTGGCCTCTGCTCGCGGGGTATCCCCTCCTTGCCCGCTAGGCTGACTCGGTACGCAAACGCGCGATGTCCCCCATTGTCCTGCCTCGGAATGAGCGAGCGGCGGCCAAGAGAGGAGGGTCAGTGGGGCCCGGAGTTCAGGACTCCCAGGGGCACCGGGGCCGTCCCAGGCCGCTCGGCCCGCAGGGAGTGGCAGGAAGTGGGGACACCGAGGCCGGCTCGGCCGAGGGCCTAGGCTGGGAGCTCCGCGTGCCCCACCCCACGCCGCCCGCCGCGCCCGCTCCGCTGCAGAAGCGCCGGAGGGCGGGGGCGGCCAACCCGAGGAGGGCGGCCGGGTCCCGGGAGGACCGACCGCGGGGGAGGGGAGGTACTGCAGGTGCAAAGGCGCGGCGTCCGGGCCGGGCCCTGCCCCCATCCGCTTCAGGACCGCCCGCGCCGTCCCCTCCCCCTCCACGGAACTCCCCGCCTCGCGCAGCCCCGAGCCCGGCGGAGGGGGCGGCGGCGGGGCCGGCGGGGCTCGGCGGGGCCGCACGTGCGCGCCCTCCCGGGCGGGGGAGTCCCCGGGCGAGCACGTGCCGCGGCGCGCGGGGGGCGGGGAGTCCCGCGGACGCCTTCATTGCTGCTGCTGCTGCCGCCGCGGCCGCCGCTGCCTCTTCCTTCCTCCTGCGCCGTCCCCTCATCGGCCCGGGCGGGGGGCTCCGTGCGCCGAGCTCGGTCGGGCCAGGCGCTCCAGGAGGCGGGCGCCCCAGGCGGCGGCGGCCGCGACGGTGGTGGCGGCGGCGCGGGCCGGGAAACTTTGCCCCTTTGTGCGCTCCGCCCCGGAGGCGGCGGGCAGGTCGGTGCAGTCGGTGCCTTTCCGGCTCCGGGGTGGGGGAGGGGAGGCCTGGGGTCGGGAGACGAAGCGGGGGTGCTGCGGGTCACAGTGTAGCTGAGCCGGGCGGGGGCGGCGGGGCGGGGCGGGGGCTGCGGAGCCGCCGAAGCCGAGCGGCCGAGGCCCCAGAACAAAGGAGCCCGAGCGGCTGCGCGCGCGCGGCCGGGCCTGAGCCGGAGCGCGCCCCCCTCCCCGCGCCCCCTCGTTGGAGCGGGCCGCCCTCCAGGGTCCGGCCCGCTGGCTGGGCGGCCGGCGCGGGCTACCCCGGGCGCGCCCCACTCCAGGCCGCCTCAGTGCCCGGGGCGCCCGGGCAGCCCCGCCGAGTGAAGCTCTCGGCAAACTTTATTTTGAAAGCTGTGCTCCCTTGGGGAAGGCCCAGCGACCTCCAGTGAGGGGCGTGTGGGAATTTAGGCAAAACTCTCCCAAGCCCGTGGGGGTGGCGAAAAGGACAACTTTCTTAGACGTCTCACCTTGACCGCCCCCTTAAATTCGCCGTCCAGGTTTCCTTAACACCCCGTCAGGCCCTCGTCCTGCTCCATCAGGGAGCGGGGGCCAGTGTGCTCTGCCAGAGGTTCTGGACAGAATTTCATGAGAGCAAGCCCGTTCTCTTCCCCCAACTTCTCTTTTCCCAGAAGCAGGAAGAGGTAACAGAAAGAGTGAAAGTTGTCCCCCAGCCCCGAGTGATGCGCTTCCCCTTTCTGTCTCTTTTCCAGGCTGCGCGCTGCCTTCTCCATCATTCTGACCCGGGAGAGGAAAAGCCAGGAGGAGAACCTCCTCACCCTACCCTGCCCCCGTCACGCACCCACCTGCTCACCTCATGCCTGGGTCCAGGGTGGGTGAGGGTGAAGAGCCCACCCAGCCAAGATGATCCCTTCTCTGGGGACTGCCGCTGATGTCCTCCCCCAGATCCCGGGCCCCGGCAGGTGGGAGAGTGGCCCCCAACTGAGTCCTGTCAGACTGCTGCAGAGGAGGTGAAGAGGGGTTGAGAAGAGGTGCCCGTCCCGCGGCCTGGAGCTACTTGCCTTCGCTCTAGATTTTGACTGCGTTAGGAAGAAGGACTTGGTGGTGGCCTTTGCAGGCAGGAAGCTGGACTGTGGCTCTGCCCCAGCACCTATGCCCCCACCTCTGGCAACGTCATGAGTCAGTTTCAGGTGCCCCTGGCAGTCCAGCCGGACCTGCCAGGCCTTTATGACTTCCCTCAGGGCCAGGTGATGGTAGCGGGCTACCCGGGGCCTGGGCTTCCAGTGGCCGGGAGTGAACCCCAACTCCGAGGGGGTGGAGATGGGCGGAAGAAGCGGAAACGGTGTGGTACTTGTGAGCCCTGCCGGCGGCTGGAAAACTGTGGGGCTTGCACCAGCTGTACCAACCGCCGCACACACCAAATCTGCAAACTGCGCAAGTGTGAGGTGCTGAAGAAAAAAGTGGGGCTTCTCAAGGAGGTAAGCTGGGTCTTGCTTGACAGCCCTGTTCCTTCCTTGAGGGTGCTGAATTCACAAGAGTTGCTGAAGACCGTTAAGCGCATTCTCCCGTTTTGATCCTCCGGGTCCAACTTTGAGTGAAGTTGTGAATAGGAGCGCAGCTGTCTTTAGAAGCTGGTTCGGGCTAGTTTGCCGCGCTTACAATTGGTGGGAGGGTAACCAGGTTGCACAGGGCTTTGAGCTAGCACTCTCATCCTGGATGTTTGCGTTTGACATGGGACAATGGTATCCAGCTTTATCTTTAGAAGTTTTTTGTCTGCTTGAAGCCTCAGATGTATTTCAAGGTCATGCTAATGCTTGGGTGATATGGGAGTGATGGTGTCAGGTAAAGGTTGGAGGCTGATGGGTTTGGAAGGAAAAATTTGGAGTGACAGGATGGTCTTATGCTGCCCTGATGGAGTGGGATTTTCTTTCCCTAAATCTTTTCTTGGGTGCCATCCTGTTGGGGATGGTACCTAAAAATGTTTGGGAATTTACTGAGAAACCCATGGTTTGAGTTCCCATGCTAGACAGTACTTGAGGTCAAGGACTTTTTATGCCTTGTGTTCTTAGGACCTGGCTCAGTTCCTTGGTGTGTAGGAAGCCCTCAGATGCTAATTGAATGAATGAATGAATGATGTGTGTTTGAGATGCTGTCAACCCCAGGAAGGAGTACTCCCTTAATTGGGAGTTGGGAGGGCAAGGAAGGGGAGGAGGAGTTGGAATGAGAACAGAGGGGAGAGGAGAGGCAGTGGCCGTCTTTCCTTTGCATGCCGGTGGTGGGTTGCCGGCCGTGAGGCTGGTGGCAGCCGCCACAGCGGAGAGTTGGCAGAAGTAGGGACGAGTGAAGTGAAGCAGCTTGGGAGGAGCGCTTTAGCGGCCGAGGTTGCTTCAGGCAGCGGGACTTGCGCTGGACAGAGACCGAGGCCTGCGCTGTCCGTGGGGCTTCCCCGCTTTGCCCCTGATTTGTCCAAGGGCTCGGACGACTCAGGTCCCCTCTCTGAGTCTGTCTTCTCCCTGGGGATGTGGAGGGGCTGTGCTTCTTGGCCCTTGAAGCCCTTTCCAGCTGGGCTGGAAACCGCTGTGCTTCTGGAGCTGGGGCACCTGTGGCTTCGGTGGGCTGGCGCCTTGCACTTGGGATTTCCCTGACCGCTGAGTGTCGGAGCTGTGCTGCCAGTTTGGTGGGGCCGTGGTCTTGTGGCTGGGAAGAAAGATCCAAGTGTTTTGGTCAGGAAAGTGGCCGTTGCTGGGATGTTTCTGCCCCTTCTCTCCTCTTGTCTGCTCCCTGTGGAAGCTGCCTATCACGGGCCAGGGACAGCGATGGGTGCCCTGTTTCCCCAGTCTAAGGTTAAAGCGGACATCTGGATCACATCTGTAGCTCCCCACCCCAGCCTGGGAGGCTGTGTGCAGCCCCTTTATGTTGCTGCTGTTTACGGGGGAGTTGGTATCCTGCTGGCCCAGTGTCCTGTGGGTCGTTTCTGAAAGGGGGGTTGGACCAGCGGTAGGCTTCGCTCTGGGGCATGAGAGCTTTTGTTTTGGTATAAGGAGGACTTGCCCCGTCTACTTTGTAAGGCTGGTTCCTTTGCTTGCTTCCTTCTAGGGTTTATCTCCTTCTTTGCTGCCTTCCTCTCACTTCATTCCTCTCAAACCCTGGGGGATGAGCTTTCTGGGCTGGATGTTCCTAGAATGCGTGGCTCTTGTGAACCGTGTTTAAGTTCTTCTTTTGGCAGCAAGGAGGTGCACCTGAGTGAAAGGGGCTGGGAGTGTAGCCAGGGGCCTGTCATCCTTGTGTGTAAGCTGCTGCCCTGGGTTGCCAGTGGTCGCGGTTAAGAGAGGAGGAGTCTGGCTTGGCTGAGGCTTAGAGTCAAGCCCCTGGGTGTTTACATCCCTGTGGACCTTGCCATGGCCAGCTGGCTCTCAAGGCCTGCAGGACTGGGGAAAACGCAGCTGGTGTCCTGTGGTTCCCCCAGACGGAGGGTTCACATGCTGATCTGTGGACCAGTGCGGCCCCATGACAAACTCTCTGGGTTTCTGCAGAAATGGGAAGGGGACAACGGAGTGAGCTTTGTCTTGAAGCTAACTTTGTTTGACTTAAAGAGCAGAACTTTGTTTTAGGGATAGGTACTTTGTACTTTTTGATGATTGAAAATATACTTTCTTTTATGGAATGGAAATGTTGATAGAAAGTAGATTTTTTTTTTTTTTAATAAAAAAGAGCCTTTACTTGGCAAAATACAGAATAGTAACTAGTGTCTCTCACCATAATTTTTTTTTAATTGGTCTGTGAAGGCTAAGAGCGTGGGAACCACTGTCCAGGCAACACTGCGTTTGACAAATGTATTGCTGGCAGAGCTGATAGGCCCTCTAGGCTGTTCCTGAGTGAGAGCCCAGGGAACCACCCGGCATTTGCAGCCCCTAGGGGACTGCTGGGACCCTCACCACCAGGTCTGAGCAGCCATGTAAAAGAGGGGACATGTCCCAGTATTTGGGAGGTTGGGAAAGGAGGAAACCTATCCCTTGGAAACAGAAATTTAGATCTTAGCGCCTGCTCTTCAGGTGAGACAAGACAGAGCACCCCAGGAGCCTCCTGGGGATCAGGCCCTCTCCTTGCATCCGTGCTTCTCAGTGTCTCCTCTTTGGGTATCCTTTCTTCATGTCCATCCTGTCTCCACCTCCTCCAGCTTCCTTTGGGACTTCTGCAGAGCTGTCTGCTGACAGCTGCTTTGTGTCATCCTGTAAGAGGGAGAACATTATCTTGATTTTCTTGTCTCCTTCCCTGGTCCTCACTTTTTTACCCAGTTTGGTAGATGGTGCCACGGAGCCCCCCTAGTCAGAGACATTCCATAGTTTAACACTAGAGGTGACTCCCAGGCCTGTTCCTGTCCACCACAGAGGTAAGTGACTACTTACTCCTCTGGGCCCTAAAGAGAGGTAACACACCTGAAAGAGTTCATTTCTGCAGCTGTGGTCTTCCTTCCTAGTTCCAGGAAGGATTTAGATCCTAGGCTGATGTCAGAGGCTGTTTGACTTCCACATCCTTTTTTACCTGAGTGGTGGCTTGCAGCACAGTGAAGATGGCTGATTAGAAAAGTAGGATTTGGTGAGTGTGGAGATGCAAAGCCCAAAGTAAGTTCTGTGCTGCTTATTCTCTTGAGCATTGGTTTTTTTGTTTTTTTTTTCCCCTCACATGTCAAATGGGGTAACCCTTCTTTGTGAGGATTAATTGAGATAAAATATGCAGAATGTCTAGTACATGGTAGGTAATCAGTGCATGGTGACAAAACATTCCTAGAACATCTAGAAGAGAATTAATCTTTATGCATAAAAATTATACATGTTAGTCTCTGAGCTGTAACTGTTTATTAAATGTTCATTTTAAGACGTCCCAGCTTACTCATAGAACTGTGGGGCCAGGCAAGAGGAGGGAGGAGTTTGCCAGCCTCTTTCCTCGGGGAGGAGGCTGGACATCCAGGAGCAAGGGGCCGGTGTGGCCCAGGGCCTGACCGAAAAGTTGTCCATGGGTGAGGGAAGTGAAGGTTCGATAAAGAGGGTAGGAGAAAAACTCTTTGTAAAAAAAACTTTCTGGAAGTATGTATACATGAAGTTAGAAGCATGAGTGAGAAATAGAAATATATATGGTGTGTCTAGCCCTCAGCCAGGTAGATTTCGTGGCTGAAACAAAGCTCCATGCCCGTGTTGAGAAAAGATACTTTGGAATTTGGGATCTCTCAACAGTAGTGGAACACCTGACCAATTCTTGCCTCACCTGCTCCTGGTTCTGTCTTCCTGAAGATTGGCTGTGGGTGGGGTGGGGGATGCTATCAGGAGGGTAGCGGTTCCCACCAGCGAAGGGAGAATTGATTGGTAAAGTAGAAGTGATGAGACTTTAGAGATAGGGAGCCCATCTCAGCATTTGTGAATCCAGGGAGATGCCTGGGCAAGGGGAGATGTTGACCATAGACTTCAGAAAATTGTTTTTCAGATGTAAACAGTTTTAAACCCCATGGCTACAGACTCTAAAAGGGAAGTTAGCTGGAGGGATAAGATTGCTTTTTAAAAGAAAATGCTGACTCAGCAGTCCTAAATGGGGCCCTAAGGAGGAAGGTGGTGGGGGCTAGGAGCTGGACCATCTGTGGGGCTGCTTGGGCAGCTGTCTAAGGAGTGCAGATGGTGAAAGATCATGCTTTTTACATGGAAACGGGGTGCGAGTCAAGGGTAGTCTGACCCTTTAAGAAGAATATTAGAGTTCAGTGGCCAGAATATGCTGAGGTGGTGGAAGATGCTCAAGGCAACAATGGTGTTTTACATGTTCCCAGTAAGAACATAGAAGGAAAGGGTAGTCTTACAGCTTTGGAGCAGAACTGGTGACAGAGAGAAGCCTCTAGGTCCCTGTTTTGCCATGGAGTATAAACTGGGGAAAGGATGAACCATGGCATGTGTGGTTAGGGAGGGAGAGCCAGCTACCCTACCTGAATCTGAGTCATCAGCTCCCTACTACACACCTTCAGGTATGCCCATGGAATGGCATCGTTGTGGAATTAGATGATGATTGGGAGAGAGCCAGAAGACCAGAGACAGGTAGAAAGTTCAGTTTTTCAAAGATATGCTGGAAATTGTAAACCAGTGTCAGTTTCTGCCCATCCTAGAGCAGACTTCTCAATTAGTTATCATTCATTTCTGGCTGTGCTGGGTCTTTGCTGCTGCACGTGGGCTCTTCTCTAGTGGTGGGCAGGGGCTGCTCCCCAGTCGCGGTGTCTGGGCTTCTGACTGCAGTGGCTTTCTTTGTTGTGCAGCACGGGCTCCAGGGCCTGTGGGCTCAGTAGTTGTATTGCATGGGCTTAATTGCTCTGTGGCATATGGAATCTTCCCAGATCAGGGATCAAACCCCTGTCCCCTGCATTGGCAGGCAGACTCTTAACCACTGGACCACCAGGTCCTAGCGCAGATTTTTAAAAAGGCGGTTCATGAGATCTAGAAAAACAAACGGTGGGCTCGGGGATACCTGTGGTTCTCAACAAAGCAACTTAAGTCAAACCAGTGGGCCTGGATTTCTGCATATAAATGATAGTGCTTCCTTCCAGTGTCATAGATCAGAGGGCCAGTTTTTTATTTAAAGTCGTTCTGAAGAGGCGGAGAAGGCAATGGCACCCCACTCCAGTACTCTTGCCTGGAAAATCCCATGGACGGAGGAGCCTGGTGGGCTGCAGCCCATGGGGTCGCAAAGAGTCAGACACAACTGAGCGACTTCACTTTCATTTTTCACTTTCATGCATTGGAGAAGGAAATGGCAACCCATTCCAGTGTTCTTGCCTGGAGAATCCCAGGGACAGCAGAGCCTGGTGGGCTGCCGTCTCTGGGGTCGCACAGAGTCGGACACGACTGAAGCGACTTAGCAGCAACAGCAGCATTCTGAAGAGGACACGGGTATAATTACGCTGTTCAGAATTTTTACCAGCCAGTGTGGATCAGGGATTCCATATTGGGATCACCTGGATCCCACTCCCAGGGATTTGTCAGTAGTTTGATTGTTCTGGGGAGGACTCCAATTGGGCTGGCGCTCCCCAGGTATATTTAATGTGTAGTTAGAGTGGAACTCCTCTGATACAGATGAGAGCTGATTTGATGGGCACTCACTTGGACTGCACATTGCTCACCTGAATCTTAGGGGACCTGAATGGATTACAGCCATATTTCCACCTTGCTGATCAGTGGACTGGCAGAATCAGCATCACCTGGGAGCTTATTAGAAACACAGAATCTCAGACCTTACATCAGACTTAACTGAATGAGAGCCTGCACTTGAACCACATTCCCAGGTGATTTGTATGTCCTTGAGAGTTTGAGGAGCCAGTCTGTGGCACTTCTGTGAGTGGAGAAGGGGGTGAGGTGTGGAAAAGGGGACAGAAATAAGTCTTGATGAACACAGGTGAAGTACTCCCATTGTCAACAAGAGTAAGGAAGGTGACCCAACCTATTTTTTACCCTGTAGGCTAGGGAGACAAGAACATCTTGAGATTTATTCCATGTTTATTCTTGTTTTTCTGGAGTCCATTTCAGTCTAGTCTTACGAGCTATCAGTAACCCCTTTAAGAACTTGTGTGTGTGTGTGTGTGTGTGTGTGTGTGTGTATGAGTGTGTATATCTGTGTGTTCTGAGAACAGTTGGGAAAGGGCTCTCAGAAGATGTTTGCTGCTCAGCAGCCTGACTTGGGATGTGGGAGCCCTATGAGGGAGTGGTAGCTGGTGGTAGTTGTGAATAGCAGGAGCACATCCATAGAACTCTGGGTTTCATGGAAGGGCCTGGAGGGTTAGGAGCAGAAGAGATGTGTGCCCTCTCCCTCGGATGTAGGTGGGAGCAGGTATGATCAGTGGGTAGGTGTGTGGTATTCGCAGTAGTAGTGGTGATGCGATATTGAAGTTGAATTGGTGAAACATGGGTAAAGGAGATTGGGGCAGTCTGGAACAGTGGGATTCAGCAAAACTCAGTGGAATTGAATCGGGGTAAATCCAAAGTTCTGCACATATTTTTAAAAAAGAAAGAAATGTACAAGTAAGGATCCCTGGCTTCCCAGCAGGTAGGAAGAGCTGAAACTCTAAAAGGTGTGTTGAAAACTTGTCTCTAGGAGCTCTGTTAAAGTGGTCACATGCAAGGCAACTGAAAAAGATGGTTGTTCAGCTTGGAAACAAATAAGTAGGGGAACTCAGGCTAAGATGAATCCTGTGTGGAAGAGAGAGTTAGTTCCTTCGTGTCGGGGAATGTGCAGGACTTTTATTCAGTTCAGTTCAGTCGCTCAGTCGCGTCCGACTCTTTGCGACCCCATGAATCGCAACACACCAGGCCTCCTTGTCCATCACCAACTCTGGGAATTCACTCAGACTCACGTCCATTGAGTCGGTGATGCCATCCAGCCATCTCATCCTCGGTCGTCCCCTTCTCCTCCTGCCCCCAATCCCTCCCAGCATCAGAGTCTTTGCCAATGAGTCAACTCTTCCCATGAGGTGGCCAAAGTACTGGAGTTTCAGCTTTAGCATCATTCCTTCCAAAGAACACCCAGGACTGATCTTTAGAATGGACTGGTTGGATCTCCTTGCAGTCCAAGGGACTCTCAAGAGTCTTCTCCAACACCACAGTTCAAAAGCATCAATTCTTCAGCGCTCAGCTTTTTTTACAGTCCAACTCTCACATCCATACATGACCACTGGAAAAACCATAGCCTTGACTAGACGGACCTTTGTTGGCAAAGTAATATCTCTGCTTTTGAATATGCTGTTTAGGTTGGTTGTAACTTTCCTTCCAAGGAATAAGTGTCTTTATTTCATGGCTGCAGTCACCATCTGCAGTGATTTTGGAGCCCCAAAAGATAAACTCTGCCATTGTTTCCACTGTTTCCCCATCTATTTCCCATGAAGTGATGGGACCAGATGCCATGATCTTCATTTTCTGAATGTTGAGCTTAATCCAACCTCTTCACTCTCCTCTTTCACTGTCATCAAGAGGCCTTTTAGCTCCTCTTCACTTTCTGCCATAAGGGTGGTGTCATCTGCATATCTGAGGTTATTGATATTTCTCCCAGCAATCTTGATTCCAGCTTGTGCTTCTTCCAGCCCAGCGTTTCTCATGACATACTCTGCATAGAAGTTAAATAAGCAGGGTAACAGTATTAGAGCATAGCAATTATAAGCAGGTAGACTGGGTGCATGTTTGAAAAAAAGAGTTGTCTAGCATTTATAGCTGTTCCAAGGCTGAAGAACCGGTCTTGTGCCTGCATGGGTCTTTGTAGAGGCTGGGATGTTATGAAGACATCCTCTATCAGGTGGGGGCTTCCTCATGTAGTGGTCTCTTGCTCAAACTATGTCAAGTGTAGCATATCCCTTAGACAACTACATTGCAGATAAAACCTTGTTCTTAGGCCATGAAGTTTTTGGTCAATCTCTAGACCTAATTTCAGAGCTGGGTGGGAATATGGTCTGTGAACTTTCTGAAAACTTCAGCCGAGTGTGTGAATGTGCAGGGGTGTTTTTTCTCAGGGGAGAGGGTTCGTGGTTTTCAGCAAATTCTCAGGAGTGTTTATGGCATCCCAGATTTAAAAAGTATGCTCTACCTGTGCTGTCTGATATGGATGCCATTAGTCATGTGTTGCTACAAAAATTAAATTTAATTAACATGAAATTCAGTAACTCAGTCACACTGGCTGCCTTTCCAGTGGCTTGTGTGTTTTATATATATATGTGTGTGTGTGTGTTTTATCTGTGTGGGTAATTCTGCTGGACATGTAGTTTTCCTCCATGGTCTCTAAACCCTCACTGAAGCGTGTTTCTGGGTTGGGGAAGTAGATGTCCTGGTTGGCTATTCTTGGGAGGATTTTTTGGGTTAGGGTCCTTGTCCCCACTCCCCCCAAGGTAAGTGGTGAGAGGGATAAGGAAGTTTGGTTAGGGTCCCTGTTCCCAGGGGCAGTGCTTTTTTTGGGGGGGCTTCTAATCCAAAGCAAAGCTTATTGCTTCTCATTAAAGACTTGAGCCAAGTTTAAATTATCTGCTGTGGGGAAAAACAATAGGAATGAGGGGTGGTCTCCTATTCAAAGACACTTTCTGAAACTCCCTGTGGGGAGTGACTCTGCCACCCTCACTCGTGCCCAGCAGCCCTGGTGAACCTTGTCTGAATGTTCTTGCCCTAGCGTGGACCCCACCCTGAGTCAGCAGCTGCCTCTCTGCCTTGGGCCTCTCGTTCTGGAGGAGGCAGTGTGGGGACTGGGTGAGCTGAAAGACCACTCTGGGGGGCAGGGGTCTCAGTTGTTGTCACTGATTCCCCTCCCCCATGCCTTCTTTACAGCTCCCTTGTGGATTGAGGGCAGCATGCTCAGCAGGACAGAAGGTGTTGGAAAGGAATAGGACTCCTTTATGTGCCTTGAGCCCTGCCGCACTCTGGCTGGGAGAGTCCTTTAGGGTGGCTTTAGGCCTCAGCCTGAGTGTGTCCGTGCAGGGCCCAGCCTGCTGGCACACCTGGGGTGGACGCACCCCGCTGTGGCCTTGTCTCCTGTCATTTGCCTAAGAGATCTGATAACCCGAGTTTTTATTAGTCACTGAGGGAGGGGAAAATAAAAGTCGGCACTCAGTGTTGGGTAACTGGCCCGGCCTCCGGTGACCACTGGGGGTGTTGCTTGCTTGCTTCAGGGCACACAAGCTCTGTTCCTGAACTGCTGGTTGGTTCTGACCTGTACGCATTCCAACTCCATTGTGCCCACCTCTCCACAGCTGGCCAGGGCGTCCGTGGACAGAATGGTGCGCCTCCCACTACTGGTACAGAGCAATTCTTGATGCTCCACATGAAAAGGGAGTTGCATGAGGTAGACTCATTTGGGCCCGTTTGTCAGAATGCATGTACCCCCTAGCCCCCCACCCCATTTAATTACTGCCAGAGGAATCCTCAGGAAGGGGTGTGGAGATGCTGGGTCAGGAATAAGTGACAATGTACCAGACTAGAGTCTGTCCCCTTCCGAGTCTTTCTTGTGGGAAGGACACTGAGTGGCTCTCTCTGGTCTCATTTTGTTTTTTTTAATTGTTTTTATTTTATTCTTTTGGCTGTGCTGTATGGCATGTGGGATCTTAGTTCCCAGACCAGGGGTGAAACCTGTACCCCTTTCATTGGAAGCACAGAGTCTTAACTGCTGGACTGCCAGGGGAGTCCCAGTCTTTTGACTGACTGCTTTGCTCTTTAAGGGTAAGCTCTGAGTGTCCTGGTTCCCTGGTTGATGCTGGGAATGATCCTGGAGCCCTGGAGAAGAGAGAGAATGGCATCTTCTCATGGGGAGGCTGGGTCCAGTCCGGACGGTTGACAGTGCAGGGTGGGGTGGGGCGCTGAGAGCCAGTGAGAGGAGAGCTGCTGCCGGAGGGATACGGAGGAGAGGCGGCTTCCCGGAGTGTCTCCTCAGTCCCTGGACCTCCTCTGTCCCCTGCGCCAGGGGAGGGCACTGGCGTCACTTCAGTTTCTGGAGGCAGGATGTCATCTGCTTTGACTGCTAGACCTGCAAGTTGCCTTCCCAGCTGCCTCCTGCACATCTCACTGGGGACCGGCTGTGTGTGAGGCGCTGCGCTGAGCCCGAGTTGGCGGTAAAGGGGCGGCAGCATTTACTCTGTCCTTAATGAGCTCACAGTCTGGGCAGGGAGACAAGCGTGGCAACAAATAATTACAGAGCAGTCTGGTAGGGCTACAAGGGAGGGATGCCTTGAGGGCAGAGACCAGTCTTAGTCACTGTTAGGCCAAGAGAGCCCATCATGGAAGGAAAGGGACCTGTTTTGAGAGTTTCAGCAGAGTGATATGTGAAAGATGAGGTGGGGCTTCCGGGAGGAGGGAGGCATCTCCCCTGAAGTTGAGTTGTACAGAGATGCTACTCAAATGCTCGAGACTGGTGGCAGGGGTGTGAAAGGACATAGACAGACCACAGGGCACCAGCTGAGGGTGTTCATGAATCTTCAAGGTGGAAGGTAAGATGCTTTGTGTTAATTACTCTTAGAAGGCTTCCCCTGGGGCTGTCCCCAGGCTTCTAAACCACTCAGTATTCCTGTCTCACCTTCTCAATAACCAATTAAGTTTCTGTTATTCTGTCATTCCAATTATTTGCTTGGATCCTGGGACATTTGATGGTCCAAAACTGTTGAATATGGAGTGGGGAGACCCTGACGAAGTTCACAGAATGTAAGATCTTCTTAGAAGCATTTAGCGCAGCATGGGGGGTTGTGGGCAGAGGCACGGCTGCTGCCTGCCAGCCTGGGGGGGTCTGGGTGCGTCCTGTTTGTTGGCATGGAAGTGTGCAGGTAGAGTTGCTGGCTGGCTGTGCTTTCCCCTCTGACATCACCGGGTGCCCGAGTTCAGCCTGGTTCTCCTTTCTTCCCTTGCATCTCCTCCTTTCTTCCCTTGCTGCTGTTCTTCCACCTCCTCGGCTTTCTCCTCCCCGCGATTGCCGTTGACACAGACTTCCGCTGCCAAAGCTAATTGTGAGGCCTGATCAGTGAATGAAGGCAAAGGCAGTTCCCATGACAACCGCAAAGAGTTTCAAATATAGGGGATGATGTGTGTGTGATGGGCTGCAATTACTTGGGTGGAAATTGATGCGTGGACACCAGTGACTTCAAACATAGGCTCCGAAGGTGGAGGGGGTGTTGGGTTTCTTTGGCAGGATCCTTTGTGCGGTGGAGAGGGAAGGGAAGGTCACAGACTACCCCCACGTTGGATTCCAAGTGCCTTCAGTGTGTGGAATGCTGGGCAAAGAAAAAAAAAAACAGGGCTTTGAAGAGGCACGACTCTAGCCATTCTGGTTGGAGAGGCAGGATACACAGACAAATAGCAGTACCAGGTGTCAAATGAGACACTTGGAAGTGTTGTCAGCTGGCAGAGGACTCGGGTAACCTGAGAAGGCTTCCTGGAGGAAGTGGGGCTTGAACTGAGCTTTGAAGTAAAGCCCTGTGGCGAGTGACCTTGTTCAGGACACAGCCATGGCAAGGGAAGAGAAGTCGTCCGTCTACCCCCTGCCAACTCTAGAAGAGGTAGGTTGATAAAATCATAGAGCTACACAGAGCAGCACCACCTGTATTGCTGCCAGTGAGGGAGTGAAGAGGGCCCAACTCAGTCTCCCAATTTCTCCATCTGTAAAATGGGCATTAATAATTCCTATGTCATTGGTTTGTTTTGAGGGGTAAATAAGATACGGTACATCATGCTTCAGTTATGGGGCTTGGCATGGGGTTGCTGCTTGGTTGATCCTCCTATAAAGCCCCCCAAATCTGTGTCTGGATGCATCCCCATTTCTTAGTCTTTATATATCTGTGTGAGTTCTGGCCTGTGAGGATCTGTATTTCTGAGGTTCTCTGTGTTGGGGTATTTAGTGGGATCTGAGAATGAGTTAATCTATTCACCTCTTCCCTAGTGGAGAGGGCTGTGACTCCATTTCTCCTGCTGGGAGTGCAGTGGGGTCTCGGGGTCATGATGGAATGTGGGGAGAGACCTTCAGCCCCTATGAGAGGGGTCCCAGTTACCTTTGGGTTGGTCACTGTGAAGCCCCAAATACAGAAAGAGGGGCTGATAGAGAGGAGAGGGGGTCAGGTATGAAGTGTGGAGAGTGTCCCTGCTGGAGGCAGGGTGGTCCCGGTATGTGCCTCTGTGACTCCTTGGAGCCCTAGCATTCCAGGTGCTTCAGAACAGGGCAGGTGGCCAGCGTGGGATGGAGGTGGTTGCAGGTGCGCTGCCTTAGGGACCATGGGCTCTGCTAGTGTGTCTGCAGGCTGCCAGGGGGTGGGCTGGGACCTGCAGTTGGGGTGGGATTTAGTTAGCACTGGGAGGGGGATGTTTCAAGCAGAGAGTCAGGGTGGCTTGCAGCCTTGTGAGGAAAACGTGTGCTGGCTGAACAAGGCTGGGTCTTGGCTATAGTTCAGGTGGCAGGTCCTCTCCCAGGAGAGCAAGTGTTCCTCTGATCTCTGGGGACCTCAGAGAACAGACCGACCTGGAGAGTGGCTTCTGCATCTCAGTGCCCAGCCCCCTGCCCTTCCACCCTCCTTGTATAGAAACTCAGCTCAGCACATTCCAGCTCTGTGCAGAGCCTAGTGAGTGGGGAAGATAGGGCCCCTGCCCACGTGGGAGAGACAGCCGTGTAAATAAATAACTGTACTTGGTGTGACTGCTCTAGAAGAGGCCCCGGGAGGAGTGGGGTGAAGCTCATGGGGGCTAGATGAGCTGGGAAGGCAGCAGTGGGAGGTGACGTTTGGATTAAGCCTTGTACCGTATTAGCTTGCCAGGTGGGGGAGAGGCAGGGGAACCTAGGCAAGGAGCAGCATTGCCAAGTCTCTGAGGCATGAAAATATTACTATTCTCAGACCCATAGCATAAAGAGAAGTAGTGTGGTTCAAGTGACCCCATCCCTCTTTGCATTTCCCTGAGGTAGTCTGGGAGAGAGGGCTTAAAGAACTGGAAGGAGACATGCCTGGCTTGGAATTCTAGCTAACCACTCACCAGCTGTGTGTTGACGGGCAAGTAACTTAACATCTCTAAGCCCATTTCCCCATAAGGTCGTGTGTGGAGTAAGTCAGATGAGATGCTCCCACAGTGTGCTGGCACAGGGCCTGGTACGTAGCAGGGGCTTGATAAACTGTGGCAGCCGGAGCAGCAACAGTATTGATCGTTATTATCCAAGCAGTGTTAGTTGCTCTTATCCAGCAGCAGACTGTGTTTGCGGTGGGTGGGTGGGGCAGGGGTTTTGGGGACCAGGATAAAGGAGGGGACCTCGCTTGGCCTGGCCTAGGTCAGAGCTAAGGGGAGCAGAAGCACACGGCTCAGGACAGTGCCCCTTGGCCTGCTTTGCCACCTTCCTTCCTCCCTGCCCTAGGGAGGAGCCCCGCAGGGCTGCCCTTTGTCCCCAGAGGTGAGGCAGGTGTGGTCCCTGGTGCCTCCTGGAGTCTCCTCACCAGAGACCAGCTTTGCTGTCTCTCCTAGGACAGCTTGTCCCATTCTGAGTGCCCCCTTGGAGCTTCAGGGACAGGCGTAATTGGGCGACGTGGTGGAGTTGGTAGCAGAGCACAACGCCGAATGCTCTCACACATCCTGGCTAGTCCCGCAAGCCACATCTGCGAGGCAGAAGTAGCGCACCACGAGTGCTCAGAAACAAAGCGTGGTAGTGGGGCACCTTCAGTGTGGCAGGCACCGTGAGGCATTTTTTCAGACTCCTCATAACTGGGTAATGAGGTAGCTGCTATTGCTCACGAGCAATGCTAATCTATAAAATAGAACTACAAATAGGCTGAGAGAGATAAGGTACCACCAGCAAGGTCCTGCAGCTGGATAGCGGAGCCAGGAACTGACCCAGATGCACGAGTACCAGAGTCCGTATGATGGTTCCCCTCCTAGAAGGCGGAAACTCCGGGGTGTTGGCTACAGGGAGGGCTTGGGGTGAGGCAGGATGGCTCTTGGGTTGCCTAGGAACTGCAGGGCTTTCCTCTCCCCATTCTGTTCTCCTTCCGTCTCCTGGGCGTTGCAGCCTTCAGAGGCTCAGTCTGGGCTGCCTCCTCTCCTCCTGGGGAGCCCTGAAGTCTGGGTGTGCCAGCTCCCGTGGCGGTTCTGAAAGAGGAGGAAGCATTGCGCATGGTGGTGGAGGCAGTGCTGCCTGGAGGGGGTGGCCTCTGTTCAAGCCGCGGGGATGAGCCATAGTAGGGTGAGGTGTGGGCGTTTGTGAGCAAAGGAGGGCAAGTCTGACTTGGTGAGGCTTTGAGCCACAGGCAGTGCTGGCTTCAAGAGGAAATCTCTTGATGGGAGGTGGGGAGGAGACGACCGCATAATGGTTGAGAGTCTGGTCTTCAGTGCGGGACAACCTGGCTTGGAGTCCCGGAGCTGCTGTTTTCTAGCTGTGTCACCTTGGGTAAGTTACTTCACTTATCTGGCCTATTTCCTCATCTGCAAAACGGGGTGAAAGGTTCCTCCTCCAAGGCTTTTCTTTTCCTTGGAGGATTGCAGGGGCTGTTGCTTTTATCATAGTGCCTGGCGCTGTCCTAGCTGCTGCTAGGATGAGGCAGTTTGCTGGGCCGGAGAGCGGCCTGAAGGGGAATCCCGCCAGCGTCTGCTCGACCCCGAGCGCAGTCAGTCTTTGACCCTGGAGATGCAGAGGATGCCTCTGGGTATTACCTTCGGGTCCTCGACTCGGTATCATAGTGCCTGGCGCTGTCCTAGCTGCTGCTAGGATGAGGCAGTTTGCTGGGCCGGAGAGCGGCCTGAAGGGGAATCCCGCCAGCGTCTGCTCGACCCCGAGCGCAGTCAGTCTTTGACCCTGGAGATGCAGAGGATGCCTCTGGGTATTACCTTCGGGTCCTCGACTCGGAAGGAGACGGGGGGTGCCCCGGGATCCCCAGCCTGCCGGGGAGCGGCGGCGGGCCTGGGCCGCAGCCAGCCCGGCTCCGCGGCACCCTTGGCGGTGCCCCCGCCTCCCGGCCGGGCAGGTCCAGCCCCCGGCGGCCCTGCCCCCGCCCGGCCGGCCGCGGGGATTGGCTGGCGAGCGCGCCGCCCCCTCCACACCAGCCTCGCCGGCGGCGGGGAGGGGAGCCAAGCCGGCAGCTGGCCGCCGCCGCCTCTGCAGTGCCTCCCTCCGTGCGCTCCGGCGGGGATAATGGGAGGCCCGCCGGCCGATGCACCAGAGGAGGCCGGCCGAGGTAGAGCGGGCAGGGCGGGGAGGGACGAGGCCAGACCGGACACAGGAGGAGGGGCCGAGCCCTCCTGGATCTTGGGAGGGTGGATAGGGGAGAAATGAAAACAAAAACACTCTTGAAGGCGAATGAGTCCATCCACCGCGCGTCTGGGTGGCAGCTGGAGGCAGGAAGATGGTCCCTGCTATCCTTTCTTTCAGAGGCCCCCCGGTCTCCCCCTCTCCCTCTTCCCCTGCAGCGTGCTGGGAGTGCAGCCGAAGGACTTTGCTGCTTTCCTGGTGGTGGCCTGGCTTATCAGTCTCTCCGGCTTCTTTTGCAGGTGGAAATAAAGGCTGGTGAAGGAGCCGGGCCGTGGGGACAAGGGGCTGCTGCCAAGGTACCTCTGTGTGTGTGTGTGTGTGTGTGGTAGAGGTGAAGTGTTTGACTGGATTGGATAAAAATAAAGGGTCTCCTCTGGTGATCCCTTAATCTCCCACTGTGTGTGTAGCAGCAGCTGAGGGGGAGGGGCGGCGGGGGTGTAGGCGGCCAATGAATTCTCAGGCCTGTGTGGGTTTTGTTTGGATTCTTTTTGCTTTCTCAGCTGGATGGTTTGGGTGCAGTTGGGATTGGGTTGGTTGAACTGTTTTTTTTTTTTT
>SJYT01080220.1:108589-127963 GCA_006410635.1 Cephalophus harveyi | reverse complement strand
TTTTTTTTTTTTTTTCCTCATCTATTGATCATTTTAGTGAGACTATTTGCAGGCTCTATTAAGACAGTGAGACATGTCAGACAAAATACTGGGTGGAATGTTCTTTTCCATGAAACTGACCCTGTCTCTTATACACATCTAGATGTGTATAAGAGACAGGGGGAGTTGCGCTCCTGAGTCTGAAGCTGATAGGGTGTCATTAGTCATGCTGCTGTCACCATGGAGATGGCTGGAGAGGAGAGGAGGTGGTGGGGGTGAGGATATTTTGGGTAGGGTGGGGGCTGATGCAACATCATGACTGGGAATCCTGCAGGCGGTGGGCTGCTGTTACTCTGTACAGATGGGTGTCTGGGGGACTCGGAAGGGAATGTTACCAGGTGCGTGGGAAGTGGAGAAGGGGACACTGAGCTTCTCCATGTGGTTGTCTTCAGGCCAGGGCTGGGGTATTTGGGGCAGGGCAGAGTCTGTGGAATATAAGCCATTATAAGGAAACACAGATGTTCTTCCCTGGTTGGCAAAGGCCAGGATCAGTAGGTTTCCTTGGGCTTTGCCCTGTTTTCAGGGCTGAGGATCTGCTGTGAGTTTGGGATTACTCAGCAGTATGTTCTGCTGGCCCAGAGTGAAGAAAACAGAGCAAGAGGCAGCTCAGAGTGGCTGCCTCTCAGGTCAAGAGCAGAGAGAGGCTGGGGAAAGAGAGTAGGGACAGGTGGGAGGCAGGACTGGATGGGACTTCTCCTAGGAGAGTGGAGCCCTTTCCTGCCCCTGCCTCAGCTCTATCTTCCCCTTCAGCCCCTGGAGCCTGTGAGGAGCTGGAGGAGTCTGGTTGCTTGGGTAGCAGGTGGGCAAGCTGCTCGTGTCCCCAGATGCTCTTAGATTTTCCTCCTGGGAAATCCTCCTCTGACTTCCTGGGAAAACTATGGGAAGCTCCCTGGAGGTGCTGAAAGCGTCACAGCCTGGCCGGGACGCTGGCCGGGAGGGCCTCCGCTTTCCCAGGGGGTTTGGGGGTTCCTGGGTGAGGCCGTGGGGTGGATCAGGAGCCAGGGTGGTTCCCTGGCCTCCTCCCAGAGGAACTTACAGCAAGGAAGTGCCTGAGGGAGGGCAAGAAATTTACTTCTGGGGGAAGGAGAAGAGCCAGGTGGCACTGGCTGCCCTGGAGAGTTGGGCGAGCCTTGGTGAGGCTGCAAGTAGTGGGCGACTGCCTAGGACTAGACCATGGCAGGCCTCTCTGCTGGGATCTCCCAGCCTAATATCTCCGTCCTTAGTGTTGTGGACATGGAGCAGGGCTGCCTGGGAAAGTAGAGAATGTCCTTCACCCGTGTCTTCCTCCTTCCCGCTTCTCAGCGTGGGGCCTGAGCTGGTGGTGTTTTTAAAGCTCTGAGGTGTCTGTGCTTGTTTTTATTATTGTCTCTTGGAAAGTCCTCGCTTCCTCTTGGCCCAGCTTGGGCACTGCCAGCAAGCACTCGGATCTGAGCCCTCTGTTCCTGGTGCCACCTCCCCGCCCCCCACGTAGTTCTCTTGCATAGTTCAGTGTGGTGTTTCACATATACCCTCGGAGAGCGGTTTTGTGAGATCCTCTTCTGTCAGAAGGTGGTGCTTTAGGAAGATGTGTGTGGTGTGTGAACTCATTCAGAGCAGTCAGAGACTGTGGGACACAGGGCAAAGGGGGTCTCCCGGGTTGGGGGTTCCCGTGGGAGGGGCCCAGGATGGGTAAGCTCCCTGGGTGAAGAATATCCAGCAGCCAGTGGGAATGTGCTCATCTAGCAGGTGCCGAGTCCTGACAGGGTTTCAAGAATATCCATGACACAGGGTGTGTGTCATGCCCGGCACAGGCATAAAGTTGAGCTTGATGAATGCAGCTGGTCACTGTGCTGTCTGGGCGTGTTGCGTGTCTACCTGTGATATCCCAAGGAACATGCCGTAGCACAAGCTGTTGTCACCTCCTGGCTCTTGGCAGCCTGGACAAGAGTGAGTGCCCAGAGCTGCAAGCACCAGGCTCTTGGGCTTCCCACGCTGCTCCCACGCTCTGCCCCATGGGAACCCTCGATTGGCTGAGGATGTGTGGAAACTATTTTTGGACTGTGCCCAGGATCTCTGCCTTCTGTCTCTCCTTTGGACCACTGCTCCTTTTGTCAAGGATCTGTGATCCTCAACTTTCCACACACCGTGGGGAACTCCTCCTAGTTCTTTCTTGCCTGCTCTTCCCACTCTCCAGCCCTTTGTGAGGGTCCAGCAGGAACTCTTTTATCTCTGAGGTATTGTTTACAAGCGGTAGTGAAGTTGGGCAGATGTGGAAGCAGGTGGGCATATCAAGCTAGGCTAGGAAAGGAACCAACCAAGGGGATTTCAGAGTTGAGTTTGAGGATGGAAAGAGAGGGCTTCCCCATGCATAATAAGTACAGTATTAGAGTCCCAGAGCTCAGATCCACCTCCTTTGTGACCCCAGCCATTTTTGAATGTTGTGGGAGAGGGGGAAGCTTTGCAGTACAGATGGTGAGTGAGTCCAAAGGAGAGCCTTCCTGCCCCTGGAGCTGCCTGTAAGGCCGCTGTGATGGCTCCTTAGCCCCTGGCTGGGCTGGCTGACGAGGGGCCTAGGTGCTGGGCTCCCTTCAGCTGCAGGTGGACATTTCTGCTAGAAATGGTTGTTGTGGTGTTGCCAAGTCCCCTCCCATGCCCCTGAGGCTGTAGCGAACGGTGTGGCTGGCTGGGGATGGGGGCAAGCAGTATAGGGAGGGGCCTTGTTTTGGCTTAGTTTTGGGGCCTCTTGTCTTTCCCATCCTGACCTCCTAGGTTTTAGGCCTCATTTTCTCTTGTCCTCGGGCATCTGGCAGTCAGCCGAGGACTCCCCTTGTTACAAGGCTGTCTGTAGCTTCTAAGGAGGAGGTAGCTTCCTTACAGATTAGTTGAGGAAGCCTTTGGGCAAATAGAGATGGGGGTGGCTGAGACAATTAAAATCTACAGATTATTATGCTATCCAGAACTGTGACCCTGTCCCCATTCACCTTATCTCTGTTTCTTTCTCTCTCTGTCTTTCTGCATTTACTGTTTACCGTGTTCTATGTATAACACTAGGTCCTGAAAAATAGGAGACATCATTATGATATGATATTCACAATATCACTGGAAGCAGGAGACATTGACAAAATTGCCTAAAACTGTAACACTGAATGGGAAAACCAGCTCTGGCAGTTTTTTTTTTTTTTTCCCTAATGCAGTGAACGCTTTTGATCTTTGTGTTCGGGGTTGTGAACTTGCCCAAGAGAGAGGAAGCCTCTCGCCCCCCACCAGCCCTAGTCTTTACATCTGCTTTCATCACAGACTCTGTGGACCTCAGGGGACTTTGAAGGAACAATCAGCATACCAACTGTGTTTTCAATAAGTTGGCATTTCTGGGATCTGGCGATTACAGATTAGGGTGGTGGGGTCAGGAAATGGATCAGCTGGGACAATAGCTTAATTCTGAAAGGAAGATGTTGGCTTTAGCTGCGTTGGGTTTGAGATTCAAGAAAAGCTGGAAGGAAATACTGTGCTGGGGCCATTTACCTTGAACCCCAAATTGTCTTCTGCTCATTCGAAGCAGTAAGCAGCCCTCACTGGTTTAGGACTCCCATGAGACCGCTGACTGGGAAGAGGAGGGTGAGGAGCGCAGTCATGCAGTTACTTTCCCTGTCTGATCCCACCTCTCCTGTTCTTGGGTTCTATCATTAGCCATTTGGCAGTCCCTGGACTTTAGTCTTCTCTGTAAAATGAAGGGGTTGTTCTCAAACTAATGGGTTTGAGGGTCAGTTTTCCTAATTTCCAAAATATTGCAGACCAAAATCGCTCCTTCTGTATGTAGAGTTGGCAGCTCTCGCCATGCATAGCTCCCTTCAGGGGTTCAGCACCATCCAACCAATCTGTGAGCCATTGAACGAGGTGGTCTGGCAAATGCACTCAGGGATGGAGCAGGAAGTTCACCTCACTGTGCTAGTTTCTAAAGGCTTCCTCTTGTGTTTATGTTGTGATGAACTGGTGATAACGTTTATGGGTCATTCCTTGAACAGCATTAATTTAGAACTTTGCTTCTGGAAGAGCAGAGGGTCTTTGTTTTGACCCCTCTCTTCCGTACTCTCCATCTTGGGGACAGAGCCACTACTTGGAAGGGTCGAGATCTTGCTACCCCAGAATTCTCTTGGAGTACCTCAAAAGATTTTACTTGCGTCATAGCCTCTGTAGATAAGGTTGCCTCCTGTCTGTCCTTTCATCTCTGTAAGTCTCAGTTCTGATGGTAGATTGGCGGGACTCTGTGTGTCTGTGTGTGTGTGCGCGCGTGTGCACGTACAGTTAAGGTTGAGGCCAAGCCTCTGTAGTTGCCAGAATAGACTTGGGCCCTGCCAGACTCTAAGGCTCTATTGCTCTGGCGGGGTACCTTGACTTCCTAGCTTCTTCCATTTGGTAGCTCTTGATAACATAGAGAGGTTCAGCCCCTTTCCCCTGAGGGCTGGTCACAACCTCTGCCCTGATTTCTCTAAGGATGAGTCTCCTAATAGTTCNTTGCTCTGGCGGGGTACCTTGACTTCCTAGCTTCTTCCATTTGGTAGCTCTTGATAACATAGAGAGGTTCAGCCCCTTTCCCCTGAGGGCTGGTCACAACCTCTGCCCTGATTTCTCTAAGGATGAGTCTCCTAATAGTTCTGATAGTTTGAGTTCAGGAAGCTCCTTCCTACTTTATGTCACTTCCGTAGCCCCCCACACTCTGCAAAGTTTTTTTTTTTCTCTTCTGCTTAAGATCTTTGACCTTTTCATTTAAGATGCTGAAGATTGCAGAAAAAAGTTAAAATATTAATTGCCTTCTATGCCAGCTGCCTCATCCTGGAGGAGGGTGGGGGGAGGGTCTAAGGTGTAATATTGTCATGCCACAGAAATATTCCTTAGGAGGCAGACATTCCAAGGACAGTGAGATTAGGGTCTGAGCAAATCCTGGTTACCTCTATGACCTGGAACTCTTGTGCCCTTGGTGCTTAAGTAATTGGATTTCTCAGTCCCACCTCCAAGCATTTTCCATGTGTAATCCGAACCTCATGGACCTTGCAAGGGAAACAAAGACACTGAAAGGGTTTTCAGCTTGTCCCTGACAGTGAGCTGCTAAGCTCCCGGCCCACTTGACTGAGTTTTCCTGCTTTGCCTCTGCAGCATCCACACCACTCCCAGTGTCCTCCTCCCTGGGAGTCCGCTCTTAGCTTGCGGGTCTTGGTTCCCAGCCCTGCCAAACAGATGGAGTTTCCAGCAGGAGCTGTTTCCTGCCAGTCCACCTTCGCAGGCATTAGGGGGAAGGTTCTACCTCTGATTACTGCTGGCCACTCTACAGAAGGCGGAAGAACCCGGGAGGCTAGTAACTCCGGACAGGCAGAAACCCTGAAAGGGATTCAGGCTGATAGCCTCATCTGAATCCCCAGACAGACTCCCTTTGCTGCACCTTCCCCCTGGAGTGTGACCCTGGGTTAACTCGTTTCTCTGTTGGCTTGAACAAGTTCTGGCTGGGTGAAGAGGACGCTGCCTGACTGTCCAGGCCCTGCTGGACCCAGAGAGGGGAGACTGTGCCTTCCCAGTTGGGATCATTGTTGCCGTGCCCCCGACCTCCAGTGGGGAAATACAGAAATGGATTTTCAGTGGAGTGCTGGAGGCTGTGCCTGAGAGATCCCCACCCTGTTTGCTGGCACTGCCCATGCCTTTCTCTCCTCCCTCTGTGCTCTCCATCCTGGCATGCTCTTCATGGTCTCAGCCCATCCTCACTCTCACCCCTCGTCCTGTGAGCTTAGCCCTGTAGACTAACAGAGAGCCTCCGAGAACACCGCTTTTCAGAATATGGGCAAAGGCCTCCTTGTGTTGAAATTATCTTGGAGCTTGTAAAAATGCTCTGGGACTGCCAGGCCAAGAGAGCCATCTGTTGGAGTCACACCTTAGGTTCCTGTCACATAATTAGGTGGAGTGGAGGCAGGATGGGTGGGAGTGGGGGCCCCGGAGGTGCGTGTTTGAGCCCCTTAGCAGGTGTGTCTCATAGCATCCTTTTTCCTGCCCCTACTGCTTGTCCCTGAGCTGGGTCCTACCCGATGACTGGGCTGTGCCCTGACCTCTGCCCTGTGGCCCTTTTCCCCGCTGTTATTTCTCCTTGGTTTCCTGTTTTCCAGCTGTGGGTTCCCGGTGGTGTCATTTGGACCCTGGGTAGCAGTTAGGGCTTGGTTCTGGGGTTGTGTGGTTGGAGTGGTGTATGTCTTGGGACGGTATTGACAAGTGGTCCGAAACAGTCTGAACACCCAGCTGGGAGCCAGAGCCCAGGATTCTGTGTCCAATCCCTGGGAAGCCCCTCCCTCTTACTTTCCAGAGGCTGCTTCCTTCACGTGGGGGGCATCCCTCCTCACTGGAGCTCTGCTGAGGTCTAGGGAAGCCGGATATGGAAGAAGACCTGGGTGGATCAGGGCACTTCAGCCCTATACACTTGCTCCGCCTCCCACAGCCTCCACCAGGATGGGCAGGGGCCAGGCTTCAACTTGCCTCAGTGGCTGGGCCTTCTGGTCCAGCTAGTTTATTGCATATTAGAATCTCTGTGGAGCATTTAAAAAAGAGATTGTTGGTGTCTAGGCCTCAGCCCCGAGAATCTGAAGTAACTGGTCTGGGGTGGAGCCCAGGCACCAGCATTTTTCAGAGCTCACCAGGTGATTAAAATGTGCGCTCAGGCTTGAGAGCTGTGGCCCTCATTTGATTTGGCTTTCCCTGTGTCTCCTATATCCTTGGGTTGCCCTGGGGTTTTTTTTTTTTTTTCCTCATCTATTGATCATTTTAGTGAGACTATTTGCAGGCTCTATTAAGACAGTGAGACATGTCAGACAAAATACTGGGTGGAATGTTCTTTTCCATGAAACTGACCCATAAATTCATATTAAAGCCAGAACTTTAGAAGGTAGTTCTGTAGCTGATGACAGAAACTAAGTGTTCTCCTCTCAGCTTTAAATTTGAAAAAACTTTTTATTGAAGTATAGCATACACAAAAGTACATACTGTGTTACAGCTGGTGAGTTTTTACAAAGTAAGTACAGCTGTGTGACCAGGGCCTGAACCGAGAAATGAGTACCCTCACCTCCCTGCCATTGTTCAGTATTTCTGTGGTATTTGGGCAAAGCAGGTGAGGCTGTGCTTAGTACGAGAGTGTGTACTGGCTTTGGACAGGCTTCAGCTTGTCCTCTGCCAGGAGCACCTTTCCCCGCCTGTGTGGGCGTTCCTGAAAGGGAGCGGGTTTTGTGGCGATAGGGTGCAGGGCAGAGGAGTCCTGCAAGCTCCTCCCTCATGTTCCTTTTACTCCGTCTCCCTTTTACTTCCTTTTCCACCTTGGCCTTTAGGCTTGCCAGTCTTCAGTCTTGGCTGAATCCAATAGTCTATGACATTTGGGGGCTTTTATTTGCTTTTTTGATTATACAGATGCTCCATGTTCTTTGGAAACATTAGAAAATAGAAATAAATAGAAGGGAAGGAATTTGTCCATAACTCACAACCTGGTTAATCACTTTTATCTGGAGTATCCCTCTACCCTTGACTGTATGCACACTAGACACTTGTTCTGTGTCGTTTACAAAAAGAGTCACGCTGTGTTAGAACCTATTTTCTCCCACATGATAACTAACCTCAGTTTACCTGTTGAGCAGTTACTGTGTGTGTGTGTCATGGGGTGAAGTTTTCACAGTTCTCTGTCTCTTGTAGTTCTCATTACAGCTCCGAGGCAGGTGGTAGCTCCACCTTTCAGATAAGAAAACTGAAGTTCGGAACAGTAGTATGACCAAGGGCCAATGTTTCATAATGGGGTGGAACTGGAATCAAGGTCAGGGATATTCCCCATCCCCCCCTCCACGCCCCAGGGATATATTTTCAACATGATTTGAAGATAAAAGATATTTCTCCTTCACCTACTGATAAAGTGAATTATGTTAATACAGTTCTTAATACTGAACTGTCTTTGCATTCCTTGAATATACCATAATTGGAAATGGGGAATTTTTTTTAAACATGCTGTTTTGATTTGTTAATGTGGGAGTTTGGAATCTATATTTGTAAATGAGATTGACCTATAATTTTCATTTTGTGTTTTCATTGTCAGATATTGGTATTAGAGTAATGATAACTTCATATAATGCAGTGTGAGACTTTTATTCTTTCTTTATGCTCTGAAATAGTTGAAACAGTCATTTTTTTGGAAAAAAAATCTGATGAAACTGCCTGAGCCTGGTACCTTTTTGAAGGCTGAGTCTTTGCAGCTTCCAGAGTTCTTTCCCTCTGTGGCTGTTGGTACATTTACTTTGCCTTTCCATGAGGTCTATTTTTCAGGTTTATTCCTAAGATGCGTATATAGTTATTGCTTTTCAGTTTCCTCAGTAGCTGTGACTTTTTTCATTTTCATAATTTCTGATGTTGCATATTCATCTTTTCTCTTTTCCTTCTTTCTCAGCTTTGCCAGTTTTCTGTATAAAAGAGGGTAGATTTGTCAGTTGCGCCTTCTGTTTTCTGAAGTGTTAATTTCTACTTTAGTCTTTATTAATTGTCTTTTTCTTAGGTTTATTTGGTATGTGCTTTTTCTAGATTCTCAGTTGGAGCCTTAGGGCACTATTTTTTCTTTTTCTGCTTTTTTCTTCTTTGATCACAAACACATTCAAAAATATGACCTTTTCTCTAAGTTGCACTGTGGCCTCATTCTCCAGGTTTTGCTGTTTTATGTCTGCTGGCGTTCTTGGGGAGGTGCTGATGGCTTACCCTGTGGGAAAATAGCAAGTCCCAGTGTAGCCTGACTCCCTTCCTCCTAACATGGGCCTAGCAAAGAATCCCTGTATGTGGAAAATGGCAAGACCGGACAATGCAGCGGTTGCTTACTTGTCTCCAAACCCCTGGGAAGGGAACTAGTAATAGTTTATCAGCTTATTAGACAGAACCTGTGGAAAACTTTGTTTTTAAACCTAAGAAGCAGTATCGGTTTGAATTACTAAGACCAAAGCATATCCTAGACCCAAATGAAAGTTTCAGTAGTATTTAGAAAAACCTCACACATTAGCATCAGAGAAAGTTAGAAGCTGAGAGGAGCAAGAGAGAAATGTTTGACCCAGAGCTCACAGCCTAGCTGAGCTGGCTTAGGCTGCAGCTTCAAGTCTTGCTCCTGCTTCTTTCATGCACCTTTAGAAACTATGGCCCAGCTGGTGTCCCCGAGGCTGTGAATAACGTCCTCAGATGGAGAGGACGGTGGAAGACAAGTGAAGCATCCACAGTGCTAGGGGAAACAGGGTGGGCATCTGTCTCCTGCGGTGGTCCACTGAAAATCCATTTCAAGGGTGCTGACGGCAGTGGTCCCCGCTGGGACAGTGGAGCCTCCACTCTGAGACCAGCAGGGTGTGAGGCGGGAAGGCCTCTGTACCCAGCCTGAACTTGTTCAAGCCAGCAGAGAAAGACCGGGCCTGGGGCTTACGCTAAAGGGTGACGGTGCAGTACCTTGGTCCATAGAGTTTCTCACCCTTTATCTTCACTCCCTAGAGAACAGTCAAGGCCAGGGGGAGGGTTTGGGCAGGGGACAGAGACAGGATGAACTTCAAGTTCAACCTAGAAACCAGTGGCAATATTACTACTTTTTGCTTTTTTTCCAAATGGCAAAGAAATTTTTGAACTTTAAATAAAATAATACATGCCCATTTAAAGAAATAAAATAATGTCAAAGTAGGTAAATCAGAAACTGAAAATCCCTACATCTTTTCCATCCCAGTATAATCTCTATTTGCAATTGAAAATGAGTACATGACTCCAAAATGAGCACATGAACTTATTGCCTTTCCTGCAATAATGTGTTTGTACCATGCCTGTTTTGGGTTTTTTTTTTTCTTTTTTAAATGGAAAATGATTTAAAAATCAAATGTTTAAAACAAATGTTTTAAATACTGTTTATAACAAACATTATGTTTTGCTTTAAAATTTTTATTAGAGTATAGTTGATTTAAAATGTGGTGTTAATTTCTGATGTACAGCAAAGTGAATCAGTTATACATATGGGGTCATTTTTTATTTGCTCATAATATGCTGAGGCCATCTTTCCATGTTAGTACACTTATCTTAACCTTTTAAATGGCTGTGGAATCTTTGATTTTATGGGTTTATTGTAATGAATTGTTGCCTTTTGGTGGACATTTGTAGTTCCAATTTCTTGCAATTATAAATAATGTTAGTAGTTTACATATTTGTACATATATTTTGGGGTTATTTGTTCAAGTATTTGTATAGGACAGTATCATATAAATGAAGTTTTAACTGACATCACCAAATTACCCTCCAACAGGTAATTTGATAATATCTATCAAATATACTCTCCTACTAACACTGAATGAAAAATGATCAGTTTTTAATTTTTAGCAAATTGGTAAGTGAAAAAAGGATCTAACATACTAGTTTATTAGTGAACTTGAGAATGTTCTGTTTATTTATTCATTTAGGCTGCAATGTATGGCTTGTGGGATCTTAGTTCCCTGACTGGGATTTGGACCCACGCCACCGCAATGAAAAGTACTGAGACCTAACCATTGGACTGCCAGGGAATTCCCAAGAATGTTTTAAATGTTAACCATTTTGTATTTATTCTGTGAATTACCTGTTATATACAGTACCCGCTTTTACTTTAGAATTTTTTTTTAATTAACTCATTCATTTTTATTTATGTATTTACATGGCTGTGCTGGGTCTTAGTTGTGGAATGTGGGATCTAATTCCCTGTTGGGAGCTCAGAGTCCTAGCCACTGGACCACCAGGAAAGTCCCTAGATTGTCTTTTTATTGGTCCTTTATTCATATATTATCAGTATTAGCCTCTTATATTTTGAAAAACAATTTGGCCTCTGAGTTTTCTTTCATTGTGTCTGTCAAATGGAATTTGATTTTTGTACAGTCAGAATTCATCAGTATTTTGGCATCCAAGTTTGTATAGTTTTACTTTACATATTTAGATCTCTTTAAGCTGAGATTTATTTTTGTATATGGTATAAGATAGAGATTGAATTTTCCCCAATAGGAAGTCTGTTATCTCCAATCTGTTTATTAAATATTTATAGTTTTCCAAATGATTTGTAATTCTACCATAAGCGCTTTATAAATACCCGTATATTCATGGGCACACGTTTTAGGGCCTCTCTTCCGATTCTGTGTCGATATTTCATTGTTTTAATTATTGCAGTTTTTATACAACGATTTGGTTTAAACAAAAACAGAAATTCATTTTTCCCCCAAATGTTTATTTGGCTTTTCTTTTGCCAAATAATTTCCTTTTCCAAATAGGCTTATAAACAATTTGTCAAGCTCCTTGGAAAATGTTGGGATTTTTCATTTGGGAATGCATGAACTTTATAGATTATTTAGGGGAGAACGGACAGCTTTATATTGAGCCTTCCCATCCAGGGAATAGGAAATGTATCTATTTATTGTAGTCTTTTTGTGTGTCAGTCAAAGTTTTTTTTAACGTTTTCTTCTGATAGGTCTTACATGTTTCTTATTAAGCTGCTTCTTTGGATACTGTAGCTTCTGCAGCTGTGGTTGCCAGTACACTTTCTAGCCTGTTACCACAGGTATATGAGAAATGCTCCGGTTTTTGTCACTGCTCTGTGATGGCCAAACATCCCCTTGTTTCCTCACTCCCTGCGTGCACTGGCTGTACCGGTGCGGCGATGCTTTAGTGCCTGGTGTGAGTGGCTAGTGATGAGCTGCTCATCTCACTCAATTTTGTTCCCCAGTACCTGGCACAGAGCCTGGCACGCAGTAAATCCTTTTAGTAAGTGCTGTGAAGTCAAATTGATGACAGAGACAATGAGCTTCACCTCCTCAAAGTCTGACAACCTAGGCCAATGTGAGGAGCAGAATCTAAAGAAGGCCTGGAAGCTGTGAGGTGGATAGCAAGAAATGGGTACCTGCTCTGTCCCCACATTAAAAGGCCCTGGGCCATTTTCCCACAGGCTGATATCAGGGAGGAACCCTCTGCACCCACACCTCATAATTAACCGTTGACTGACAGCCCACTGCTCATTAATCCTCATTAGCACTAAATAATAGGGAGAGCTGCCTTCGTGGTTCCCAGACACCTGAAGACAGCATAGAACAAGCTTAACTGCTCACTGGGGGTGAGGATTCAGCAAGGCTGAACACAGAGCTTATAAGACCACTCACTGGTGATACTGGCTCTGCATCTGTGTGGCTGGTCTCCTTTCTCAAATGTGGTGTCTGTCTTCTATTTCTCCAGTCTATGACACTCTCCACCCCATCCACCCCCAGGATTTCCAGGTGGAGTTTATTCCTATCAGTGTGCTACTCCTGTTTATCATGTTTTCATTTTAAGCTTTACTTACGATTGGGAAATGGAGGTCACCTTTCCTTGGTGGAGCTGTCCAGTGCCAGCCACTCTGCCTCGCTCCCCTGCCAGTCTTCCCATAACCACAGGTCCCTGATCACTGCTACCTGGGAAGGCTGGACCCACCAGGGCCCATGAACGAGGCACCCCCCCATCCCTGGGGAATGGGTGCTACAGACCTAAAGACAGAGAGTCCCTGCTGCTTTTAAGCAGAAGCTGAGATTTCTCCCTCTTAGCAGAAAAAAGAAAGTGGGAGAGGGAATCAACTTGGCTCGTGCATGTAAAAGAAATAGCAATTAGAGGTGGGCTCTGAGCCGCTTCCCAGCCACTCTGTACTGGCATGCATCTGGTTCAGTGTGTCACGGAGTTGCATTGACTACAGCAGTGAATGGTTCTCATTCAGCCTGTGATCTGTGCTCACCCTCCCCTTCGATGCTCAGGTCGCAGAGGAGATAGAAACCCTTTCTCTGGCTCTTCTTCCTGCTAATTCATTTAAGTCCCCCAGAAACAGTGGACCCCAGGGTACACCCATGAGGTTGAGAAGAAGGCATGAGCACTGCCCTGTGCGCCTGCCCCAGTCAAGTCTTACTCCTACTCCCAGTGCCCACCCAGGCAGGAGGAGGTTGCCCTGGGCCCTACCTGGGCCATGCTGAGTCCTCAGGCTTCTTGTGGCAGCCACGGCTGCATTTCTGCCGGCTCTGAAGGAGCTGCCCTCTCCGGGTCCTGAGCAGGAACTCTTGACAGATGGGCCTCTGTGAACCCATGGAGTTGTTCCAAGTGCCTTCTCCCAGAGCAGAGTGCATTCTGGCAGTTCATCTGCAAAGTGGGGCTGCTTAGGGCTTCAGCTCACCTGTTGGAGAAAGCCTTTTCCTAGCCCTGCCCCCATCTATGTGTCGCCCTCTTGCAGAAGTAGAGGCACAGACCGTGGAGCTGGGTGTGCGCCTGGTGGGTGGAAAGAAACTGTTGTTCTCTGCCAACCAGTTATGACTCTCAGTTTACCCAGGTTCTGAACTAGCTAGGACTTCCCATTTTCTACACTCACCCTCATTCCCATGAGCTTATTGGAGGGTGATTCTCAAAGAGTAGTTTGAGGGCCACTGTGTGTGAATCCCCTCCATAGACACACAGGGTTGCTATCTGTGGGTGGGACCTGGGAATCTGCATCAGAGGCCAGCTTCCTACAGACAGTTCCTCTGCCCACAGGAGTTTGAGAAACTGCTGGTCTGTGGAGTAATGTAAAAGGGGCTCTGTTTTTGGGGGGCTCCCAGTGCTTGATGATAACTTTAAAGACATGCCTTTAGATGCTGTGATGGTTTGTGAAAAGGCCAAATGTTATGCAAACACTTGTGAAAAACCAAGAAAGAGTTAAGTGTAAAAGCTATTAAATTTCAGACAAGATCAAACTCTAGGGAATAGTTAACTTTGTTGTTGTTGATTATAAAGAATGCAAATTCACTATAGAAAAATCAGAAAGTTCAGGTATGCAAATAGAGAAAACGTCTGTAATTTTACCACTCAGAACTCCTGTTAATGTTGTTATAGCTTTTAAAATTTTACAGTCTTTATAAGTCATATTTTTAAAAATTTAAATATCTTTAGTGATTTTTACCCCCTGATTATAAAAATAGTGTGTTTACTATAATCTATTTTTAATTGGTATAAAAACTGGTATAAAATACTTTGATTTGCAAAATTTTTATCGCTGTATTTAGGTGTGATCTGTACTTCTTTGTGAATATATTTTGATTTGCTTTGCCTATTATTCTTGTGTGTAATTTTTCTTATGAATTCATAAGAGAACTTTATATGTTAATGGTGTTAATGCTTCATTGTACCTTGGCAAATACTACAGATGTCTTAATTTTTTAATGTTTTTATTTTATTTTGCCATACCTTTTTTTTTACATGTTTATATAACTAAAACTAATTCTAGTAGTTTAACAGTTGGTTTTTTGTTTTGTTTTGTTTTTTTTCCTAAGAGAACAAGCACTGCTTTTGCATATTTTAAGAGAAATTTAAGATCAGACTGATAGAGACCATTCCTGTGATTCTTATTTTTTAATGTCCATTCAGACCACCTGGACATTTCTGTACAATACATTCTCTAACTCAGCAGGTCTGGTGTGATGCCTGACAGTCTGCATTTCTAACAAGCTCTCTGGAGATGCTACTGGACCATGCTTTATTTTGGCCCTGCTTTGAGTTTTACAGAATCTTAGTTCCTGACCAGGGATTGAACCTGAACCCTCAGCAGCGAAAGCACACAATCCTCACCACTGGACCACCAGGGAATTCCCTGGACCACACTTCAAGTGTGGTCAGAAGCAAGGGCCAGAAGTTTCCAAGCCTGGCTTATCACAGAGGTACTTAAGGAACATTTTAAGACACTGGGTTTTCTGGGCCTTCTCCTGGAGATGTCAGGCGGTGAGCATGTCTGGCTGGGTTACTTAGAGACAGTGCCTTGGCCCTTCTGAGCCCTTGGATTTCTTGTCTATAAACATAGAGAGGTAGTGCTTACCTCACAGGGATCTGGGATAATTAACGAATAAGAAAGATCATCATTTTTTATGACCTAGAAAAATAATGTAATGAACAACTAGTGGGCCTGGTGCCTTTTTTCAAGGGTAGCTCTCTGACAGATTTCTACTTGCTTCGTGATTGCTGTGCTGTGTTGCTCAGTCGTGTCCAGCTCTTTGCGACTCCATGGACTGTAGCCCGCCAGGCTCTTCTGTCCATGGGGATTCTCCAGGCAATAATACTGGAGTGGGTTGCCATGCCCTCTTCCAGAGGATCTTCCCAACCCAGGGATCAAGCCCAGGTCTCCCGCATTGCAGGCAGATTCTTTACTGACTGAGCCACCAGGGAAGCCTGTTTCATGATGAGTATTTTCAATATTTCCGCTTCTTGAAAATCATCCTTTCATCCATGTTTTCCAAGTTTTTAGTAAAGCAATTCTTAATCATTGATTCTGGTTATATTCTTTTTACATTTCTAATATAAATTTTTATGTTTTCTGTTAAAAATGATCAACCTTGCCAGAAGTTTGCTTATTTTATTGGCCTTTTGGCTTACCATCTCTTAGATTCATTTATAGATACCACTACTTTTTCTTTTCTAATCAACTGTTTTTGTCATTATCTTTACCAATTTCTCTTTCCTGCTTTTTATTTAGTGTTTATTTTCTAGCTTCTTGGATTGAAATCTTTGTTTTCCTTCTGACTTAACAAAGGTATTATAGAAGCATACATTTTTTTCTGTTAATAATTATTGTTTTCATTGGTATAATTCACCTTAAAAAAAAAACCAAAAACTCTTGCCGCTCTTTTTTTGTGCTGGGTCTTCATTGATGTGCAAGGGCTTTCTCTAGTTTGGCAAGCAGGGGGGCTGCGATTCTGTGCTCTGGGGGGCCTGTGTGTTCTGTTGGTGCTTGTGTGTGTTGTACGTGTTGCTAAAGCTTCAGGCTAGCCCTTTGGGGTGTGCTTTGTATGTGGGGAAGGAGGGGGTCTAGATGGTGGAGAGGGCAGTGGTCTACATTCTGAGACTTTCTAAATCTCCTGACAGCCAGCCCGAAACTGCCCAAGTAGCCTCTTCTTTACTGGACTTCTGCCCTGCCGTTCTCATCCAGTGCCCAGGGTGATGTCTGGGGCTCACTGTCCTTCAGCGGCTGGGAGAGCCTGGGCTCTGGTGGGGAGCAAGGACTTGAGTCAGACGCCCTGAGTTCTAAAGCCCTTCTTCTGCTACCAAGGAGCCATCCTTACCGTTTCCTGTTCCTTGTCTGTAAAACGTGGATGATGTTACCTTTTCACAGACACTGGAAGAGTTTTAGAGATCTTCTAGTAACATAACTCTTTTAAAAAATATTTTGATTTTGGCTCAATTTCAGTAAAGTTGCAAGAATAGTACAAAGAATTCTTTTCACTCAGATGCCCAAATGTTAACATTTTGCTACATTTGCCATATTCCTTTTCTGTCTCTTTATAATTTTTTGAAAGTAAGTAGCAAATGTGACACCCCTTTCTTCTAAATACTGAATGTGGATTTTCTAAAATCACATAAATGACCACAGTGCAATGATCAAAATCAGGAAATTAACAGACACAACACCAATACAGACTTAATCTACAGACCTTGTGAGCACTAGTAACACTAATCTGTTCGACCTTATTCGAATTTTGCCAATTGTCACCATTTATCTTGCAGGAAAATAGCCCAGATCATGCATATTCATTGGTCAAGTCTTTTTAGACTCTTTGTATCTGGAACGGATTCTCAGTTTTTCCTGACATTTTTTTAAAGCAACTGAGAAATTTGAGGCCCAGATAGATGAAACGATTTGTTCAAGACTTAACAGCCAAACCGTCTTAGACGAGCTGGGGGCTGGGAGTCTGGTCCCTCTCCTCACGTGCTCTCCTGGTCACAGGCACCGTCCAGCTCAGGTGAACACTTAACTCCTTTCTCATTCGCCAAGTCCCCAGGCTGAGAGGTGGGGCAGGGCCCAGTTCTCCAGGGAGCAGCTTTCTTCTGCATTTCCCTGTGCCCCTCTGTCTGCAATGCCTGCCCTTAGCACCCCTCCCTCCCTTTCCCTAGATGGTTTGGTGTTGGCCAGGGATCACTGCCAGAGGTGGTGAAAGAGAGAGCCTTTAAAACTGATCCAGCCAGCATTAGCTCAGGGCAAGTTAGTTACTTCGTATGCTTCAGTTTTCTCTTGTGAGGATGAAAAATGTAAAACTCTTAGAACATACCTGGAAAGTACTGGTTGATCAAAAAGTTTGTTCAGGGTTTTTCCATAGTTACGGAGCAAATCCATAGAAAGTTATTTATGTGTGTGTGTGTGTGTGTGTATATGTGTATGTGTATTTCTCCAGCCTCCGAGTCAAGGAGGAAAAAATGAGTAATTCATACTAAAACATTCTGATAGCTGAAGCCAAATAAAAATATACTTCTAATTTTAAACAAACAGGAAAACTGGTTCAGCCACTACCACTCCCTTTTGAGAACAGGGTTGAAGAGCAAGTATCTCAAGCCTTGGGCAGGGCGTGGCCATCTTCTGAGGAGTGAAGCCATAGCTGGGAATGTGGGATTAACCCCCCTTGGCAATGTTGTGGTAGCACCCAGACAACCAGAAGTGAGAGCCCCGGATATGTCCCAAGGCTGGGGCAGAGCTAGCAGGCCACCTGCCCACCTGCCCACCTGCCCCAGGTCCTTCTGTGGAGGTTCTGGAGTGGTCATTTGTGTGGAACAGATAGTTGAGAGTAAGGTTATCTTGCAGTGGCAGCACCCTCTTGTATAAAGGGTATTAAAAACATGATTCATTTTTTCAACAAAATTTAGCTTTTTAAGGCCATGCTTATTGCTTAATACATATTCTTTGTCTCACTTGTTATAATTTTACTGAATCTCTTGCAAACTTCTCCCCTCCCCCCTTTAAATAACAGGGACCTTTTGAACCATCCTACATTTCGTGTCTGTGACTGTGTTCAACTGTTCAGCAGGATTTATGTCCATGAGTCTTGGTTTTGGGGACCTTGGTGTACACACTTTCAGAGTTCGTGTCTTTCTTCCTCAACCCAGAACTCATGGCCACACAATCTTGCTTGCATCTCCTCTCAGAAGTTACAACCCTGCTCTCCTCAGGGGTCCGGCCCTTCAATACTTGGCAGTGGAGTGGGAGATGGTCTCCCCCTCTTGATCATCACCACTTTCCCTGAGCGAAGGGCCATGTTATTATCACTTTCACTCGAAACGCAATGAGGAACTAAGAGGCGTGATAAACGCTTGTGTGAAGGAGTTACTGAGAAGAGTTTTTAAATGATGCTCCTGTCGTTTCTCCATCCTTTCCTTCTGCCTTTGGGCTGGGCTCAGCAGCTCAGCCCTCCCCTCCTGGAGCAAGTGTTGCGCTTTTTAAAACTTCTTGTTGCTGTTTAGTCACGAAGTCGTGTCTGACTCTTTAGCGACTGCTTGGGCTCTAGCCTGCCAGGCTCCTCGGTCCGTGGGATTTCCCAGGCAAGATTATTGCAGTGGGTTGCCATTTCTTTCTCCAGCTTCTTATGGAGATAGAAATGAGGATTTTCTCTAAAGGTTTTTTAAAATTAAATTTGAATTTGAGATGTAATTTATATAGCATATAATTTCTCCCTTTAAAGTGTACAGTTCAGTGGTTTTAGTATATTCAGAGAGTTGTGCAACTATCAACACTATCTAAGAACATTTCTATTATCCCCAGGGCTTCCCTGGTGGCTCAGACAGTAAGAATTTGCCTGCAATGTAGGAGGTTGCAGGTTCAATCCCTAGGTCAGGAAGATCCCCTGGATGAAGGGAATGGCTACCCACTCCAGTATTTTTCCTGGGAGAAACCCATGGATAGAGGAGCCTGGTGGGCTATGGTCCATGGGTTTACAAAGAGTCGGAGATGACTGAAGTGACTTCGCACGCGTGCCTTTGATATTCTCAATATTATTACCCAAAGGGCAGCTTCACTCAGAGATAAACTTAGAGTTAATATCAGTTCTTAATGCTTTCATCACATACTCAAAGTCACAGAGTACATAACAGGTTTCTGCTGCCACACACATTGTAGAGATAGTGGTACGTGTCTGCTCTCAAGGAACTTACCTTTGAATGGGGCCCAGGACAGATCCAACATCTATAAAGTCTGTCCATGAGGCTGGGACTGCTCAGTCACTGCTTTATGCCCAGTGCCTAAAACTGACACTCAGATAGTAAATGCTCTGTATATATTTGTTGAAGGGATAGGTAAATGAATACTTAATTATATATATTGATATATGAAAGGTATGATTGTTAAAATGTGTTGATAGTATCCACAGGTGAAATTTCATAATTCTTTGGGGCTACTACAGCTATTTTCACTTAAAAAACTCTTACTTTCCCTCTTTTATCGTTTGCATGCATGGTTTTACATAGTTCATTTAGTATGGTATTCATTTCCCACTTTACCCAATATATTTCCTTGGTGGTCATAATTTATGG
>SJYT01080220.1:47464-108543 GCA_006410635.1 Cephalophus harveyi | reverse complement strand
AAATAGTGTGGTTCCCACCCCCCACCCAGGGCTTTGGAATAAATAAAACTTGTTTGTACTCCCCAGTTTCCCCCTTTTCCATTTCCTAACCCACTGTGTGAAGTCTGTCTTATGACTGACCTCCACCAGGCTCCTCTGCCAAAAGTTACTTTTCCTATAGGTTTTTTGAGTGGTGGCTTAAGAATTCTTTTTTGAATTAAAAAAAAAAAAAAAAACACGGAAATCCTCTCAAGTCTTTGAGAAAGGAATGGATGAGGGCAAACTCACTCAACAGGGGTTCAAGTTGGAGGCTGAGATCCATAGTTATTAGACTCTTCTGCAAATGTGGGCATGCCTTCTCCAGAAGACTAGAACCCTGGTGGTTAGGAGGCCATGGGCATCCACTATCATGCTGATGTTAGATTTGGGCTTTGCTACTCACCAATTTTGAGGCTTCAGAGCTCGTGCCTCCATTGCTCGTCCACTAAAATGGGAGTTGGGTTGTTGGAAGACTTCAAAAGGTTGTATTTAAACATGAAATAAGTAAGTGTTACTAATTGTTATTGCTCAGTTGTGTCTGACTCTTCGCAACCCCATAGACTTGTAGCCCCGGAGAAGGCAATGGCATCCCACTCCAGTACTCTTGACTGGAAACTCCCATGGACGGAGGAGCCTGGTAGGCTGCAGTCCATGGGATCACTGAGTCAGACATGACTGAGCGACTTCCCTTTCACTTTTCCCTTTTATACACTGGAGAAGGAAATGGCAAACCACTCCAGTGTTCTTGCCTGGAGAATCCCAGGGATGGCGGAGCCCAATGGGCTGCCGTCTATGGGGTCGCACAGAGTCGGACACGACTTAGCAGCAGCAGCAGCAGCAGCAGACTTGTAGCCCACCAGGCTCCTCTGTTCATGGAATTCTCCAGGCAAGAATAATGGAGTGGGTAGCCATTCCCTTTTCCAGAGGATCTTCCCAACCCAGGGATGGAACCTGGGTTTCCCGCATTGCAGGTGGATTCTTTACCATCTGAGACACCAGGGAAAGTGCTTTTTTAATCCAGAGGTTAGCACCTGGCACTCAGAACCATCATTAGCTGCTCTCTTATCGTCATTGTCCTCTAGTGCTGGTCCTTTTGACACACTGGAACTGTCATTAGGTTTTGTGGGGTTTGGGGCACTTTTAGGGACAGTGCATGGGGCTACTAGTTAAGGATTGGCTCTCTGTCAATGGACTGTGCTGTTGGCAAAGTTTCTCATTTCCTTCGCGTTTTAGACTTCGGGGGTAGGAGGTGGGTGCTGAGAGCTGCGTGTGAGCAACTGGGTGGGTGGAGCTGTGGCTTGCCTAGTCTGGCTGGGGACTCATGGGGGCTTTTCTGGCCGTGGGACGTGCGCTGCGTGGCTTGGGCCGTGGCCCCGGCGGCTGTGGCGCTGTGTGTGGGGTGTGCGAGGTGCGTGTGCGGGGTGTGTCAGCGAAGGCGCGCGCGCTCGCTGTCTGGCTGAGGAGCCGCTTCTGCGTCCTGCCCTGGTTCTCGCGTGCAGGCGGCCTCCGAGGCAGCTGTTGCTCCTTTCGCCAGGCCTCAGATGTGGTCGGCTCCGTTTCCTCCCGCTGGCCTCGCCTGGCCCCGCTTGGGGCAGGGGCTTCCGTCTGGAGAACCGGCAAAGCCGGCTCCCTCCCGCCCCTGCCACGGTCGTCATGGGGGAGGAGCGAGCTGCCGCGGGCTCAGCGACCTACAGAGGATTTCTAATGGGTGGGGAATCTCGGGCTGGGCCCCTTGCCTCAGCCAGACCCAGTCTCCCTCCCAGAGGGCCGCTTGTGTGTGTGTGAGTGTGAGTGCCTGTGTGTATAGCAACAGAAATAGCAAGAAGAAAATGCACGCTCGAATTCCTCTCTCTGAGGCTCCCCTCTAGCGCTTGTTTAGAGGTCTACATAGTTTATGCAGAGTTTCAGGTGTGTTGTAGCTACTCTATTCTTAAGCTTCCCCCCCCAATAAAAATATAACACCTGTAATAAATTCTGGAGCCTGTGAACAAGAGAATATACCCATTCTCTACCTCCCAGCGATGAGCACTGTTTGCATTTCTGCAGATTTCCCTTTGCTGTTTTGTGTGTGCACAGATGTGCATTGTTAATAGAATTGGATTCTTAAATTGAGCAGTAATTCCAATCCTCTTTTTTTCCCACTTCAAATAGTGTAAACACTTCCCCTGTCGTAAAAACCCTCAGAAAGCATCCATTTATAAGTACCTTCTTCAGGTTCATTTTTTTCATTGAAGACATTTCCCAGTGGTTTTATTAATAATATGTTTTTATTCTTTATCATTTTAAGTAGGCATATCTGCTGATGGAATATTATATGTTAGTTTTTCTCATGTATTATTTGAAACACGCTTAGTGTTTTGTATATGTTGAACATAAAGCATAATAACAAACACATGTAAACTCCCTACCTGCATTAAGAGCTAGGATGTTGCTAACATCACTGAGACTATCTGGGTATTTTCCCGACCCTCCCCCTCTTCACCTCCAGAGGCAACCACTACCTTGACTTTTGTGTTTATCATTCCCTTGCTTTTTAAAAAAGTTCTGATTACATATGTTTGTATTCTTACACAATACATTTACATATCCTTTTTTTCTTTAAGCTTTTTAGAGTTGATAGACTATATATAGTCTTTGGAGGCTTGCTTTTTTTTTTTTTAACCTTACTCAGTGTAGTCTCTGAGATTCATTCATGTTCCTGTGATTCATTCATTTGCACTGCTGTGTAATATTCCGTTGTCCATTCTGTGGTTGGTGAGCCCTTAGACTATTACCATAATTATGAGTAATGCTGCTGTGAACATTTGTGTACACATTTCCTGAGGCACGTGTGCAGTGTTTCTCTAGGAGTAGAGTATAGAATCATAGGGTACGCGCATGTTTACTTAACATTAATAGATGGTACCAGAGACCTTTCCAAAATGGTGGTTTTGTCCTCTAACAGTGGATCATAAGAAAAAAGTTCCTGCTGAATCTCACCAGCACTTGGTATCAAGTTAAAATACCCTTTCCTAGTGCTTACTGTGTTCCTGGTACTGTTGTAAGTGTCCTTCATGTGTTAATTTGTTTAATCCTCATGACCACCCTGTGAAGTTAGGTGCTGTTATTAATCCAGGCATAGGGAGGTCAACTTTTAACCTCAGGTAGACAGATTGAAGTGAAGTGAAGTGAAAGTCACTCAGTCGTATCTGACTCTTTGTGACCCCACAGTCTGTAGAGTCCATGGAATTCTCCCGGCCAGAATACTGGAGTGGGTAGCCTTTTTCTTTTCCAGGGGATCTTCCCAACCCAGGGATCGAACCCAGGTCTCCCGCATTGCAGGCGGATTCCTTACCAGCTGAGCCACCAGGGAAGCCCAGGAATACTGGAGTGGGTAGCCTATCCCTTCTCCATTGGATCTTCCCAACTTAGGAATCAAACCAGGGTCTCCTGCGTCGCAGGTGAACTGAGCTATCAGGGAAGCCCAGATTAAAAAATGAGAAACAGAGAGATTAATTAATGTATTCAAGACCACACAACTAGTAAGCGGTGGGGGTAAGATTTTAACTGAACATTCTTGCTCTTAAATTCTTCAACATGGTTATAAAATGGACTCTCACAGCAATCTTATATTTCTGTTTACTACTGAAGTTGAATATTTTTTACTTATGTTCATTCCCCATTCCCTTCATAAAAAGAAACATTTAAAAATCATTCCCTTATTGTTGGGGCACTTACGTTATTTGTAACTTTTGACTATTAATGCTTCAGGGAAAATCTTTGTAATTTTAAAATTTAAAACATGTAATTTAGGAATTTCTTCTGTTGTTTTATTTTGTTTGCATTTCCTTAATGTGAGTTTGCTAGTGCTCATGCTGAGTCACTCAGTCATGTCCGACTCTGCGACCTCGTGGACTGTAGCCCACCAGGCCCCTCTGTTCATGGGATTCTCCAGGCAAGAATACTGGAGTGGGTTGCTATTTCCTCCTCCAGGGGATCTTCCTGACCTAGGGATTGAAGCCGAGTCTCCTGCATTTACAGGTAGATTCTTTACCATGGAACCACCTGGGAAACCCTTAAGTGAGTTTGTTGTTGTTGTTATTCAGCCACTAAATTGTGTCCGATTCTTTGTGACCCCATGGACTGCAGCACACCAGGCCTCCCGATCCCTCACCATTTCCCAAGTCTGCTCAAACTCTTGTCCATTGAATCAGTGATGCCATCCAACCATCTCGTCCTCTGCTGCCCGCTTCTCTTTCTGCCCTCAATCTTTACCAGCATCAGGGTCTTTTCCAGTGAGTCAGTTCTTCACATCAGGTGGCCAAAAAGTATTGGAGCTTCAGCTTTTTCATCAGTCTTTCTAATGAGTATTCAGGGTTGATTTCCTTAAGGATTAACTCGTTAGATCTTGCTGTCTAAGAGACTCTCAAGAGTCTTCTCCAACACCACAGTTCGAAAGCATCAATTCTTCAGCGTTCTGCCTTCTTTATGGTCCATCTCTCCTATCTGTACGCGACTACTGGAAAGACCATACTCTTGACTATACGGACCTTTGTCAGCCAAGTGATGTCTTTGCTTTTTAATACACTCTCTAGGTTTGTCATAGCTTTCCTTTTAAAAAGCAATCATCTTCTAATTTCATGGCTGCAGTCACCATCTGCAGTGGTTTTAGAGCCTGAGAAGAGAAAATCTGTCACTGCTTCTGCCCTTTCCTCTTCTATATAAGAGTTTAAGAGTTGTTTAAAATGTGTGTGCTCTTTTGGGTTGCTGTGTGATACCGTGTCCTCATCTGTGCAGGCGAGCCTCTACCTTCTAGGAGTTTATGATGATTGGAGGAGGTTAATGAGTGTGCAGTGATGAGCGTGATACTCGGCCTGTCATAAGAATATTCCGTCATTATTACGTAGAGACTTCTAGTCACGCCTCTTCTTTTCCTTTCTTCCCCCAAACCACAGTAATTACTATTCAATCAGGAGGCATGAACAATCAAGGTCCCATGCTTCTCCCAGATACAGTGACCTCAAGGGATTAGGCCTTGTTTCAGCTTCTTCTCTGAGCATCCCCCCAGCCATTGAGAGAGTTGCTGTATCTGTTCATTTCATAGTAGGAAAAAAGTTAGTCTTTAAACTATATTATTGGTATGTACATAGTAACCACAAGAAACAGTACCTCCCAGCACCTCACACAGGGACACTCATTTTTACACTGTCCAGTGAGTTTCTGGAAGTTAGGTATAACCCTCTGAGATTTGCTGTCTACAGAGAGAACTTGGACGTGGAGCATGAAGTCAAGGGACTGGGTTAGCCAGTGTACCCACATACACACACCATTCACTCCTACAAAAAGAGGCAAATGTGTATGTCCTCTGAAAGGGTTTCCCTGAAAGTCTCTTTCCCTACTTATAAATTTGTGTCCTCAATAGATCCCAGGAGGGGAGACTTCTCTGGAGAGGTGACCGGCCGATCAGCTCTAGACAGAACATGCCATGAATGCCGCCCCTCTGGTGCTAGAGGGAGTGGGCCGTCCGTACGGGGGAAGGAAGGAGAGAGCTGGTTTTGCTTGGATGTGGCTGCTGAACCCTAGGCCTGGGGAAAAGGATGCAGCTAGAAAGCAGCTGTCGAATAGCTGCTGGAGGAGTACAGGAGCTGAGTTGGTAGTGTAGGCAGCTGGGAAAGTGTGGGGTTAGGACTTGCTGGCCTTTGTGGAACCTGCCTACAGGCTTATCCATCCTGGCTCAAAACACCTTCTTGGACGTGTTTCTTCCAACATGGTGTATAACTGCTGGGCAACACGACAGCCCCCGGGACTCTTGGCTCTTCTAACGACTCCTTTCCCAGAGGCCCTGAATAAGATAGCCAGTGAGGACTTTGATCTCTCACAGTAATAGTTTTTATCTTCCAGCCTTCCTTCCATTTCCTTTTAATGGAGGATTGCTGATTGGCTTTCATGTGTTGATATTCTGAGTGTCAGGAAAGCCTTGGAAAACCTGATGCCGTTTCCACACCTTTCACTGTGTTATGGATAAAAAGAGATGTGGTGGCGTTGCATGTTTCTGCAGCCTGGCCTGGTATCCGGGGGGCTCTGGAGCCCCTGTGATGGGGTCGGGGGTCGGGCTCTTGTTGGATGCCTGCAGGTGTCTGAGGGACCAGCTCTGGGAGGGAGAAAGTGAAGGCTGTAGAGGAGAGGGGGCATTGGGCCTCGGGAGTCCTGAGCAAGCAGGGCACAGGGCCGAATTCTCACCGGGTTTCCTGGGCCCCTGGAGGAAGACCTGGAGTCTTCTGCAGATGAGAGTGGCAACTGCAGGTGACAATGCTATACATACATGCCAGCCCTTCCTGGAGTAGGTGACGGGTTAGGTCTCTTGGCTCCGAGAAGGGCATTTACTCTGCCTGTCTTTCAGTAACAACGCCCTGCTGCCCACCGCCTGGTGAGGGGAGCACATACCCCTGGCCTATGCAGGCCAAGTGGGATGGGCCAGAGTTTTTCTAGTGAAAGCAGGGAAGAGACCTGGTTAGACTAGGTGTGTGGGTCCCCGTGAGGGCAGGGCTGTGTTCTGTGCCTGGAAGGTGGTTCTGGGAAGGGCAGCACCAAGACCTTCGGAGGCCCCCCGTGGAAGCAGATGGAGGGGTGAGCCAGGCTGTTCCGGAGCCGATGGCTTTGGCAGGTTGCAGACCTCTGTGTGCGTGCACTGTGACAGGCGCCTTAACAGAGGAGGGTCCCAGAGTGCCCGGAGACCCCGCAGGCCGCCTCCGAGTTGAGGCTGAAGAGGCTTGCACCAGCCAGGTCCTGGGAGGAAGGAAGAAGCAGCTGACTGTTTTGAACACATACTGAGCACTCTGTCAGATTCTGAAGCTGTCATGGAAGCTGTGTCCCCTTGGAGTTTTTATGGTGTAATCGGTCACCTTCTCTTAGAAAAAAATCCGCAACAGCAGGCAGGCGGCCGTGTGTACGATCTGGCTCCTATCTGTGGTGGGCAGGACTGGCCTAGGAAGACTTTATCACGAGGGGCTGATTCTGTTCCTTGTCTCAGTCTTCATCTAATCACTTGCTTCCATAATCACGCTTCATTCCCATCTCTCTGCTGTTGCCTTAGTTCGGGCCCTCATCATCCCCGATCTGGACGGCAGCGTGTCTCCTAACTGGCCTTCGGGTCACCAGCCTTCAACTCCATCTGCAGTCAGTGCTCTGTGGGATCGTCTGAGTGCCCCTCCCGAAATGTAAATCTGCTCCTGTGTGTCCATGATGTGTGCCCTCCCTGTGCCTCGCGCCTAGGATATGCCCAGCTGCTCACTTGCCAGGCCTTCTCATGGTTCTGTGCCTTTGCACAGAGAGTCCCTCCATCTTCCTCCTTCCCGTCCTCGGAAATACCTGCCCATCTTCTGAGTCTCGGCCCAAAGGTCTCTTCGAGAGGAAACCTTTCTTGATAGACACGTCTGCCTTCCCAGAGAGAAGTGGCTCCCGTGCCCGAGGCCCTGGAGAGGCTGTTCTCGTGGCACCAGTGCTCTCAAGGGCATTTGTTTGTTTGTGGGTCTGTCTCCTGCCTTTTGCCTTATAAACTTCTTGATCCTCCTGAAATATATAGCTCAGTCCATTGTAGGGTAAGAAACTACCCCAGAATTAAGTGGCATGAAGCAGGAATCGTTTTATTAATATCATGCTCATGGAGTCTTGGACCTGGAAGTCAGGAAGGAAACAGCATGGGTAGGTAGCGGTCTCTGCTCTTTGACGTTAGGGCCTCAACTGGGAGGTCTCAAAAGCTAGAGGTAACTCGATACAGGGCTGGAATTCTCGCAGGGCTCCTTCACTCACTGACTTGGCACGTTGATGCCCACTCTTGGCTGGAACCTCAGCCAGAAAAGTCCAGAACACCTTCATGTGGCCTTTCCAGACAGGCTGCGTTTCCTCACAGCCCGGTAGCGGGTGCCAAGCGTGGGTGTCCAGGAGAACCAGGAGGAAGCTGCATTGTCTTTTATGACAGATTTGAAAACCATGACAAAGGAGCTTCCACCACTGTCACAGACTCACCCCAATTCAAGGGGAGGGAATCTATGGGAGAAGTGCATGTAGGTGGAGGGCTTGTGATGGCCATCTTTGGAGAATAAAATCTGCCCCCCCCTGTCAAGCACTGGGTGCGTACAGATGGCACGCTTGAACTCTGAAGGTTGAGCAAGGGTGGTGTGTGAGGAAGGGTCTTGAGGGAGGGGTATGATCAACAGCAGATTGTAGAGTGGAGAAAAGATGGGGCCAGCGGCGGGGACTAGGGAGCTACTCTCAAGTTGGACAATTAAAACGTGTGCACACGCAAGACCCCAACTAGGAGAGGAGGAAGGAAATAGAGTAGAGAGACATTCGTGTTTAGAATTGTGCGGACCTGGTGGCTGGGCATATTGGAAGAACATGGGTGATGTCTGGGTTGGGACCACTTGCGAGAACAGGGGTTGGGGACAGAGCTTTTGGAGGTGGGACAGGGAGTTTGGTCCATTTGAGAGAGGCTGCTCTCAGTGAGCCTGTAGCCCCCTCCAGGGGCTGGAAGCAGCTGGAGGCCAAACTTTAAGGAGCATCCTCAGAACAGTGCTTGCCACAGCCCAGAGGGGGATGAGAAGTGAGGGAGAAAGTGTGGAGGGCTTTAGGGTTAGGGCATGTCTAGCTGGGACTTTGAAAGGGCCTCCATCCTCCTCCCACATTGTCCTGTGTCTTGCTAGTAATCGTCAGGTAACAGTGTGGTTTCCTTTTCAATACCCCCTGCTTGTTCAGAGGACAGGATTCAGTGCATTTTTTATTGAAATATTAAAACTTTTTCCTAAATTGAGCCGAAGCCGCCTTTCTCAAGCTTTCCCCATTTTCTGATTCCACCTCTTAGGGCCACTCGAAACGAGTTAAATTTTATTCCCAAATGATAGGCCCTCAGGTGTTTAAAGATCTTGAGTTTCGTCTTCTTCAGAACCGGAAGGGACCTGTCTCTCGTGCGGTTTTGAACTGTTCTGCTTGCTCTTCCTCTCTGCCCGCTCACTGCCCAGGCACAGCTGGGCTGTTGCTCTCTGTGCTGTAGGTCCTGTTCCAGGCAGGTGCCATGTGCGTGTCCACCTGCAGACAGGTTGGTGGACTGTGAAATCAACCTGCAAGGAAGAGGGAGGGAGGGGTTTGGGTATCTAGTAAGGGGAAATCCTGTTTTGTAAACTTGTCATATGTATACAAGAATCTAATGGGTCACAGTGTAAAATGTGTTTCTTACTGTCGGTTGCATCAATAGTGAAGAAGTTTGGAGAAACCTTGAGTAATAAGACCTTTTGAAGTTGTCAAATCACATCACATTGAGTATACGGAATCAGTAAACCTTTCCCCTCCTGATTACTAAGATGTTTTCACGTGCGCTCCTGCTCTGGGGTGCTTCCATCTTTGACTTGCACAGATGTGTTTCAGGACCTTGTTTACTCTGTTAGATCTTTTCCTCTCCTGCCTGATGACCTTTTGGCCTGGTCCTGTCACTTGTCTATTTAATAAGTGTGCCTTCACTATCATTATTAATAAATATGTTGGCCAGGGCAGTTCTGAGGACAGAGCTGTGTGGCAGACCACTGAAGACCCCCCACCCCAGCCCCGACTTGTACTCTGGGTATGGTTATTCAGCTGTTAGTGAGCCAGCCCATCCAGCCCATCATTTCCCGAAGCTGGCCCTCAGAGGGATCACAGCCAACCTCGTGGAACTTGGATGTCTGCAGCCTGATTCGCAAACCCAGGGCCCTGGCAAATAACACAGATGAATGAAGTGCTAATTAATTTGAGCAGTTAATAAATAATCCCTGACTCCTGGCCTTGGTTTAAAGGAGGCAATGTGAATAATGCGGCTGGGCATGAGCTGGAGAAGTAGTCTGTGCTCAGTTGTAGACAAAGTTGCCAGACAGGAGTGTGGGTCTTCCCAGAATATCTGGGCTTCTTGTGAAATTTGATTTTTTTTTTTCCCCCAAACAAAAACCAAACAAAACAGATCCGTGGCCTATTTGGCCTGCAGCCCTTGCATTTGTGACCTGTGACCTCCTCATCTCCTGGTCCAGTGACCACATAAAATAAGACACTGATTACTTGGGTGTAGATGGGTTGATAGCTGTCCTTGAGGTCCCTTCAGTTACCCACTCAGGACTCTGATCTGGACTGATCTCACCCGGTGTACTGAAAGTTGGGGATGACACTTGCTCTTTGCTCACCTGTTGGCACCTTCTCCTGATGGCAAGTTTCTTCTAGGATCACTGGCAGGTGTCAAGAGTGTGTCAGTGGGTTCCCTTGGCTGGGAAAACTGAAATTTAGAGGTTCTTAAAGTCTCCCACCTATCTTTGCTTCACTTTACTCTCTTATATCTAGTCTTCCTTTCCTTTTCAGTCCAAAGAGTATTTTCCTTCCCTGGGAATTCATAGGCACGAGAGTGGGCCTAACTCTTCCTTGTTCTTCTTATTCACACACCCAGAGTAACTTTTTAAAATCCTTTTAGTTGTTTTGACTATTTTGGAGAAGCCCCTGCTTCCCTTGTGGCTCAGAGGTTAAAGCATCTGCCTCTAATGCAGGAGACCTGGGTTCGATCCCTGGGTCGGGAAGATCCCCTGGAGAAGGAAATGGCAACCCACTCCAGTATTCTTGCCTGGAGAATCCCATGGACGGAGGAGCCTGGTGGGCTACAGTCCACGGGGTCGCAAAGAGTTGGACACGACTGAGCGACTTCACTTCTGCTCATACAACATTGGTCTTCCTGCCACTGTTTCTGTAAATCCATGCTAATCTCTCACGCTTCTTCTTGGTTGTACATACTTCTTCTGACTTTTATAGGTAAACATATAAAATCTGACCACTTCAAATTCTGTAGCCTTTGCAGCCACATGAGTGTAGGGTTTAAAGTAGGAAGGAGGGGAGAAACTGGGTATTCAGCCGCATTTCTAGAGGAAAGGTATTTGTTCCTAGTTCTGAAAGACTGTCTTCCACCAAGGTCAGGGAGAGGCTGATGTATTCCATGGCCGGTGGGCGTATATGGGGGACTAGGCGGGAGGCACAGAAGTTAAGATTTGGCGCTTGGCTTGAAGGAACTACCATCTAGTCGGGGGGAGGCAGCTACTTGGAGTGTGGTAAGTGCTGATAGAAGCATGTGTAAGTTACTGTGGGAGCCTCAGGAAGGGAGCGCTGGTCAGTCTGCCAGCCAGGTCAAAGAGGAGGTGACACCGAGCTGATGCTTGAAGAAGAAGCCAGAGACCCCAGAAAGGCTGGGAACTAGAGCTGCATGTGCAAAGCTCAGGAAAGCGTATTAGAAAAGCATGAAGGGCCTTTGCGGCCAGAATTGGGCAAGTGACGAGAGTGAGGTGGGAGCCATCAGGCTGGGCCTTCTCTCTGCTCATCTCCCGAAGTGAGCATTCCCAATCCCAGCTTCCCTCCACTGCTTTGGAGCCCATGATGGCTCTGTTTGACCATCTAAGGACTCATAGCATTTAACGTCTGCTGCATGTACTTTATGTTCTGCCTGAGGGACTAATTTAACTTTTTATTTTGATAGAATTTTAAAACTTACAGAAAAGATTAAAGAAGAGTACCTGGGACTCCCATGTACCTAAATTGTCCACATTATGCCTTATTCGCCTTATCATTTTGTCTATGTGTGATATTTTAATATATGTGTGAATTGTTTTCTGAGCCATTAGAGATTAAGTTGGAGATACCGTTTGTCCCTAAATACTTCAGTGTGTATGTGTTCTAAGGACAAGGGCGTTCTTTTATACATTCATAGTATAATCATTATGTCAAGAACACAGAGATTGCTATGATATGTTCTTATCCACATCCATATTCAGATTCATCCGTTGTCTCCGTCATGTACTTCATAGCTGTTTTTCCCCAGTCCGTGATCATGCATTTTGCTGTCCTGTCTTTTAGTCTCGTGTCAGCTGGGAGAGGTGTTTGCTTTTCTTGTCTTTGAAACTTTTTGGAGAGAACAACCCAGTTGCTTTCTAGCCTGCCCTTTAGTCTCAATTCATCTGATGTTTCCGCATGATTAAGTTGAGGTTATATGTTCTGGTTGCAGGTCTGTGTGAGTATTATATCCTTCTCCTCAATTAGTGTATCAAGAGGCACATGATGTTGGTTTGTCCCAGTATGGTGATAACTTTGATCATTTGGTAAAAGTGGTGTCCGCCAGATTTCTAAGTTGCTGTTGTAACTAAGTCATTTTTAGAGAGAGGTTTCGCCAAGCCTTCATCTGCTATTCGTAGCCTCCACTGATGAGTTTCTATATCCTTTTCTAGCCTTTTCTATGTTTTATTCGCATTCTACCGTAAGGAAGAGCTTTCTCCTCCAGCGGGATGAATTCATGCACACTCGCTTCTGCCTCCCTGCCTTACCTGTAACTTGCTGGACTGGAGTCCCAGACCACTTCCTCTTGTGTTCTCTCCCTTCGGTGTCCTTCGGGTGGACATCAGCTGAATAACGGTGGTTCCGGGATTGGGAAGCAGCTTGGATCTTCTTCCCAGCAAGAACTCGCTTTTCATCGGCATAAATGGCTCGGTGTGGGGCTAAACACGGGCTGTATGGGATGATCAGAGCTTCCTCAGGTCTGGGGCTGGGCTAGGAAGGTCGTCCTGTCTGCCACCTGCGTTCAGCCTGGGCTTGAGTGAGGACAGTAATAGGCCAAGAAAAGAACCGTGGATTCCTTCCCACGAGAAGCTGTGGTGGGCCCTTGTGCAGACTGAATGTGTTAGGCAGAGGTGCTCGTCCCCTGCCCGTCACACACACTTGGCCTTGCTGGCGCGTTGCTGCATGGCTGATTAGTTAGCTCTCTCCTCCTCCTGGCAGAAGGCAAAGGTTCTGGCGTTACTTTGGTCATCGTGGAAGACCTTTACGTGTGTCCTCAACAGATGCTTGGTTTCAGGGGCCTCTCATCAGTGTGATCAGAGACCCAGCAAGGATCTGAGCAGGATTCAGACGTCCACGTTAGGCTCTCTTAGAGACCCGCTTCTGAGGTGCAGCCCGCTGGGAGAGGAGGTGCGGGGTGACGCGCTGGGGCTCAGGCTCTGTCAGAGACAGGGAGAGCGGGCAAGGAGAGCAGGGCCAGGTGTGCCGCTCACTGGCGTGGCACAGGACAGTGCTTTTCATGTGTCGTGGCTCATCTTTTTCCCTCTTCTTCCTCCTCCCCTCTCTCTCTCTTCAGACAGGCTCAGAGCTCAGCCCAGTTGATGGACCTGTTCCAGGTCAGATGGACTCAGGGCCAGTGTACCATGGAGACTCACGGCAGCTAAGCGCCTCGGGGGCGCCGGTCAATGGTGCTAGAGAACCTGCTGGACCCAGTCTACTGGGCGCCGGGAGTCCTTGGCAAGCAGACCAGAAGCCCGGCTGGGACACGGCCCCAGGACCAGCTCACACCGCTCGCCTGGAAGATGCCCACGACCTGGTGGCCTTTTCGGCTGTGGCCGAAGCTGTGTCCTCTTATGGAGCCCTTAGCACCCGGCTCTATGAAACCTTCAACCGTGAGATGAGTCGTGAGGCTGGGAACAACAGCAGGGGACCCAGGTCAGGGCCCGAGAGCTGCTCTGCCAGCAGTGAAGACCTTGACACACTGCAGACGGCCCTGGCCCTCGCCCGGCATGGCATGAAACCACCCAACTGCAACTGCGATGGCCCGGAGTGCCCTGACTACCTCGAGTGGCTGGAGGGGAAGATCAAGTCTGTGGTCGTGGAGGGAGGGGAGGAGCGGCCTAGGCTCCCAGGGACTCTGCCTTCTGGTGACGCTGGCCTCCCGGCGCCGGTCACCGGGCCACTCCTCAATGCCGAGGTCCCCCAGATGCCTCCCCTGGAGGGCCTGCCCCTGTCCCAGAGCGCCCTGAGCATCGCCAAGGAGAAGAACATCAGCCTGCAGACTGCCATTGCCATTGAGGCCCTCACACAACTCTCCTCGGCGCTCCCCCAGCCTTCTCACGCCGCCTCCCAGGCTTCTTGCCCCCTTCCCGAGGCCTTGTCCCCTCCTGCCCCTTTCAGATCTCCCCAGTCCTACCTCCGGGCTCCCTCATGGCCTGTGGTCCCTCCCGAAGAGCACCCATCCTTTGCTCCTGACGGCCCTGCCTTCCCTGCAGCAACTCCGAGAACAGAGTTTCCTGAAGCCTGGGGCACCGACACGCCACCGGCAACTCCCCAGAGCTCGTGGCCCATGCCTCGCCCAAGCCCTGACCCCATGGCTGAACTGGAGCAGTTGTTGGGCAGTGCCAGCGATTACATCCAGTCAGTATTCAAGCGGCCCGAGGCCCTGCCCACCAAGCCCAAGGTCAAGGTCGAGGTGCCCTCGTCCTCCCCGTCCCCCGTTCTCCAGAGGGAGGCGCCCACACCGTCCTCGGAGCCCGACACCCACCAGAAGGCCCAGACGGCCCTGCAGCAGCACCTCCACCACAAGCGCAGTCTCTTCCTGGAACAGGCCCACGACGCCTCCCGCCCGCCGCCCTCGGAGCTTCCTGCTCCTGGCTGGTGGGCGCCTCCCAGCTCACCTGCCCCTCGGCCTTCCGACAGACCACCCAAGGAGAAGAAGAAGAAGCCCCTGGCACTAGCTGGAGGTCCTGTGGGCGCCGACAGAGCTGGACCTGGGATCAAGCCCGGTGTCCGGAAGCCCATTCACATCAAGAAGTCCAGGCCACGAGAAGCGCAGCCCCTCTTCCCGCCTCTGCGGCAGATCGTCCTGGAAGGGCTGAGGCCCCCAGCCTCTGAGGACGTGCAGGCCCACCCACCTGCCCCCGTCCCCACCTCACAGGGCTCTGTCGTCCCCCTGCCCCCAGAACCTTCTCTTGCGCTATTTGCACCTAGTCCCTCCGGGGACAGCCTGCTGGCCCCTACTCAGGAAATGAGGTCTCCCAGCCCTGTGGCAGCCCTGCAGCCAGGCTCCACTGGCCCTCTTCCCCCTGCTGATGACAAGCTGGAAGAGCTCATCCGGCAGTTTGAGGCTGAATTTGGGGATAGCTTTGGGCTTCCTGGCCCCCCGTCTGTGCCCATTCAGGACCCTGAGAACCAGCCAACTTGTCTCCCAGCCCCCGAGAGCCCTTTTGCTACCCGCTCTCCCAAGCAAATCAAGATCGAATCTTCAGGGGCTGTGACTGTGCTCTCAACCACCTGCTTCCATTCAGAGGAGGGAGGCCAGGAGTAAGATGCATTTCAAAGATGTGTATAAGAGACAGGTCCAGGCCACGAGAAGCGCAGCCCCTCTTCCCGCCTCTGCGGCAGATCGTCCTGGAAGGGCTGAGGCCCCCAGCCTCTGAGGACGTGCAGGCCCACCCACCTGCCCCCGTCCCCACCTCACAGGGCTCTGTCGTCCCCCTGCCCCCAGAACCTTCTCTTGCGCTATTTGCACCTAGTCCCTCCGGGGACAGCCTGCTGGCCCCTACTCAGGAAATGAGGTCTCCCAGCCCTGTGGCAGCCCTGCAGCCAGGCTCCACTGGCCCTCTTCCCCCTGCTGATGACAAGCTGGAAGAGCTCATCCGGCAGTTTGAGGCTGAATTTGGGGATAGCTTTGGGCTTCCTGGCCCCCCGTCTGTGCCCATTCAGGACCCTGAGAACCAGCCAACTTGTCTCCCAGCCCCCGAGAGCCCTTTTGCTACCCGCTCTCCCAAGCAAATCAAGATCGAATCTTCAGGGGCTGTGACTGTGCTCTCAACCACCTGCTTCCATTCAGAGGAGGGAGGCCAGGAGGCCACACCCACCAAGGCCGAGAATCCACTCACACCCACCCTCAGTGGCTTCCTGGAGTCGCCTCTTAAGTACCTGGACACGCCCACCAAGAGTCTGCTGGACACACCCGCCAAGAGAGCCCAGGCCGAGTTCCCCACCTGTGACTGTGTGGGTAAGTCCTTCTGGCTGTCAGGGAAGGGCAAGGGGATGAGGCCCGGTGTGCTTGGATTTCTAGCCTCTGACTTTGATCTGGGAAACATTTGCTGTGTGCCGGCCACCACACTGGGGCCTGTGGATGCAGAAGTGAGCACGCAGGCTAGTGGAGAACACATTGAAGGAAACTGATGGTGATGGTATATCGTGTGGTATATCGTGTGTCAGTGGTGCTGCTTTGCCGTACAGATTGAGGTGAAGGCATCGTGGAAGCCTTCCTGTGGGAGGTGGTGCTTGTGCTGAGGCCTGCAGGGCTGTCTGGTAGAAGGAAGATGTGCTGAGAAGATGGAATAGCTTGGGCAGCAGCTTGGTGGCCGTGACAGGGTAGGGCCTATTTCAATGGCTCTTGGCCTGGGAAAGCAAAAGGGGAGGAGTCTGTGTGGGGATGAACGAAAGGCGGCTTGAGAAACAGGCAGGGACCAGGCCTTGCCTGCAGGGCCCAGGGAGCCACGCTTGGGAGTTTGGCTTAATCTTACTGGTAATATGTAATGAGCTCCTGAGGGTTTTAAAGCACCAATCATCAGCTTGTGCTTCTGAAAGACTATTCTGGCTTGTGGGGAGGAAAGACGGGTGGGGGGCCTGTAAGAAAGGTACTCTTGTGAGCCAGGCCTGGGCTGAAACAGTAGGTGGGGAGAGGCCGCAGAGTCAGTGGCCCCTGAGGAGGGGGCTGTGGGGGTGTGGACAGCGAAACTCAGGTCTCTGGCTTGCTGGCAGTGAGCACTGAGAATGCACGCGTGGAGAAGTGGCAGGTTCTGTGTGGACAGCCTGAGTTGAAGGGCAGAGAGACTGTAGATCGGGCCCTGAGTTATACATTTGGACGTAGTTAATTTCAGGGGATGGTTGAAGCCCTGGTGTGGATAAGAGCACTGAGGAATTGGGTCTGTTTTTGAGCCTTGCCTTCTGGAAGAGAAGCAGGGCACTGGGCCTCTGGAGGGCTGCTCTGGGGGACTTCGCTGTCTCAGGGGAGGTCATGGATGCCTCAGGAAACTCCAGGTCCACTCCAGAAGGTGGATATCTGCTACTTACTGAGCATTCCATAAAAGATGGGCATGTTTCAGATGTTGGCCAAAAAACACATTGATACTGATGATGAGCATGTTGAATTGCTGTGATCTTATGAGAAGGCTGTCTTCTCTGCTTGTTTAAATGCACTATAATGTTTGGTCAGCTGTGTGATTTGTTGGGCTATTGTATCCCAGTTGATAAGGAGAAGCTGGGCTGTCCTCCCTCCTCCAGCTATCCCAGACTCCTGGTGTACAAGACAGTGAGTGGGGCTGGCGACAAAGAATCTCTTGGAGAACAAGGAAAAGTTGGCCTCAGTGCTTCCATCCAGGGGTGCACAGATGTGCAGTGTCCTGCCAAGGGCTCACAAATGTGCTCTGAGATTGTGGTTTCCACTGAGGGCCGACCCTCTTCATTATTGGGCCTAATAATGATGTGACTTTGCGGGCCCCTTGTTTCCCAGCATTTGGGGGACACTTGTTCTGATCATAGGATGTGGGGGGCCCCCTTTCGCTCTTCATGTTTGTAGATGTCTAGCCTGTCTTCCTTTTGTTTAGGGCTTCATTTGCTGTTTCTCCTCCTCCGTGGAAGGAAATATTCTTATACAGGGCTGAGGACATAGTTGATCCATAGTTGTGGAATTCAATGATACAGATATTGGGATGAAATACTATGTTTGGTCAAACTAATTTTTATTAAACTTGAATTTTAATCCCATCACTTCCACATGCCTAAAATGAAGGGGATAGTAGTACCCGGTCACCAGGGTTTATCTGAGCATTAAATTAGTTAATACAGGTAAAGCACTTAGGACTGTGTCTAGCAGGTAAGAAGCACTGTAAGAGTACTTAGCTATTATCAAGCCTGCTGCTGCTGCTGCTGCTGCTGCTAAGTCGCTTCAGTCGTGTCCGACTCTGTGCGACCCCATAGACGGTAGCCCACCAGGCTGCCTCGTCCCTGGGATTCTCCAGGCAAGAACACTGGAGTGGGTTGCCATTTCCTTCTCCAATGCATAAAAGTGAAAAGTGAAAGAGAACTCGCTCAGTCGTGTTTGACTCTTAGCGACCCCATGGACTGCAGCCCACCGGGTCCTCCGTCCATGGGATTTCCCAGGCAAGATTAAAGCCTATCAAGTGCAGAAAAGCAAGAGAAGGATGTAAAAACATAAATATTACAAAGGGAAAAAAGTGTTGGCTGTTACTTTATTGATCGGTCATTTATCGTTTACCTAACCCAGTCCTAGCGACCAGTATGATAAAATTTAAGAGAAATGGTTTACCTTCTAAGGACATCATGGTCTGCTTAAAGAGACAACGTAAACAATGACATACCCAGTGGCCCAGTCGGCAGGTATCTGCCAGGTGCCTGTGCTGTTATATGGAAGTGGTTGAACTGCCACAGTGCTCTGAAACACCAGGCTTGGTTGTCATCTTGGAGGGCAGCGCTTTGCTTAGGAAGCTACTTTTCGGAGCTGGGTTTTGAAGACTGTCGTGAACATAGGTGGGTGACGTGAGACGGTAGCTACCCTAGCCCGAGGAATTCGCGAGCTGGTTAAGGAGCAAGCCGCTGGCACATGGTAGACCTGAGCCCTCAGGGTGCGCCTGCATTTCTTAGGCCAGAGGAGCCCCCCAGTGGATAGGACAAGATTCAGCTTGACGGTCCTGAGCGAAAGCAGGGGCAGTAGAGAGTCAGCGTCAGAGAAATCCAGTGTGGCGGTGGTGGCAGCCTGTTGCCAGGCAGGGTTGGGGGGGTGGTGGCAGGGGCAGTGGGCAAGAGGTAAGGGGAGCACCACTAGTTCTTTGTTGCTCCAATTTGTATTTTCTTTACATGTAATACAGATAAAATATTTGTATGCTATCTAATGCTAAACAAACAATTAGAACCAAACCCACCTTGTGTTGTTAAATGTTAAATTGTGGAAAAATGCTAACAATGAAAACAGCAGATACAAAGAATATTTAAATGATCAGCACACCTAGGGTTAAAACAAGAATAGAGTGGGGACTTCCCTGGTGGTCCAATGGCTAAGATTCCATGTTCCCAATGCAAGGGGCCTGGGTTCAATTCCCGGTCAGGAAACTAGATCCCATGTGCTGCTACTCAAGATCCTGCATGTCACAGCTAAGACCTGGCACAGCAAATAAATCAATATTTTTTAAAAAACAGAGAAAAGTCTAGGAAGAACTACATCAACAGTGGGATTAAAATTCAAGTTAAAAAAAATCAGTTTGACCAAACATGATATCTCATCCCAATATCTGTATCATTGAATTCCACAATTAAAATATTTATTATGGATCAACTATGTCCTCAGCCCCATATAAGAATATTTCCTTCCCTGGAGGAGGAGAAACAGCAAATGAGGCCCTAAACACAAGGAAGACAGATCAGATATCTACAAACATGAAGAGGGAAAGGGAGGGGCCCCCAATTCCTATGATCAGAACAAGTCTCCCCCAACAGCTGGGAAATAAGGGGCCCTCAAAGTCACTTCTGATCAGACTAGGGGGGGCTTTTCTCTCATTATGTTTTCTGACTTTTCGGTAATGAAATATGTATTTTATAACCAAGAAAAATTTTTGAAAATGCCTCCTCCTAGAAGTGGCCCAGAAGATGGATTGGTGAAGAGTGATAACCCTGTGGCAGGAGACCAGTTAGGAAGCTGCTGAGAATAACAAGAAGAACTGCAACAGTAGTAATAAAGTAGCAGAGGAAAAGCTTGCTCTATTCCAGGCACTGTGCCAAGTGCTGCTTTGCAGGCACGGCCTCATTTAATCCTCTGTAACATCTATATGAGATAGATACCATCAGTAGTTCCACCATAATGATGTTTTTTCATTTCTTGATGTTTCCTGCTTTCTTGCAAAATTAGATTCAATGACTTTTCCAAGTCAAAGAGCTAGCATGGTGGAAGTAAGATTTGAACCTAGGCATCTGGACCACTGTGATTTCTCTGATTTACTGTGATTAAAATTGTGTCACTGAGAAATAAGTCCAACTAAAATAGTGGTGTTAGAAATGGAGAGGGCCAAAGAAGGAAGGATTCACTTGGTGGGTGGTGGCAGGGGCAGTGGGCAAGAGGTAAGGGGAGCACCACTAGTTCTTTGTTGCTCCAATTTGTATTTTCTTTACATGTAATACAGATAAAATATTTGTATGCTATCTAATGCTAAACAAACAATTAGAACCAAACCCACCTTGTGTTGTTAAATGTTAAATTGTGGAAAAATGCTAACAATGAAAACAGCAGATACAAAGAATATTTAAATGATCAGCACACCTAGGGTTAAAACAAGAATAGAGAGGGGACTTCCCTGGTGGTCCAATGGCTAAGATTCCATGTTCCCAATGCAAGGGGCCTGGGTTCAATTCCCGGTCAGGAAACTAGATCCCATGTGCTGCTACTCAAGATCCTGCATGTCACAGCTAAGACCTGGCACAGCAAATAAATCAATATTTTTTAAAAAACAGAGAAAAGTCTAGGAAGAACTACATCAACAGTGGGATTAAAATTCAAGTTAAAAAAAATCAGTTTGACCAAACATGATATCTCATCCCAATATCTGTATCATTGAATTCCACAATTAAAATATTTATTATGGATCAACTATGTCCTCAGCCCCATATAAGAATATTTCCTTCCCTGGAGGAGGAGAAACAGCAAATGAGGCCCTAAACACAAGGAAGACAGATCAGATATCTACAAACATGAAGAGGGAAAGGGAGGGGCCCCCAATTCCTATGATCAGAACAAGTCTCCCCCAACAGCTGGGAAATAAGGGGCCCTCAAAGTCACTTCTGATCAGACTAGGGGGGGCTTTTCTCTCATTATGTTTTCTGACTTTTCGGTAATGAAATATGTATTTTATAACCAAGAAAAATTTTTGAAAATGCCTCCTCCTAGAAGTGGCCCAGAAGATGGATTGGTGAAGAGTGATAACCCTGTGGCAGGAGACCAGTTAGGAAGCTGCTGAGAATAACAAGAAGAACTGCAACAGTAGTAATAAAGTAGCAGAGGAAAAGCTTGCTCTATTCCAGGCACTGTGCCAAGTGCTGCTTTGCAGGCACGGCCTCATTTAATCCTCTGTAACATCTATATGAGATAGATACCATCAGTAGTTCCACCATAATGATGTTTTTTCATTTCTTGATGTTTCCTGCTTTCTTGCAAAATTAGATTCAATGACTTTTCCAAGTCAAAGAGCTAGCATGGTGGAAGTAAGATTTGAACCTAGGCATCTGGACCACTGTGATTTCTCTGATTTACTGTGATTAAAATTGTGTCACTGAGAAATAAGTCCAACTAAAATAGTGGTGTTAGAAATGGAGAGGGCCAAAGAAGGAAGGATTCACTTGGAAACAGTTTCTGGAGGTGCTGAGGTTTTTGTTAAAGTCTGGACAGGTGGTTTGGCAGAATTCAGCTGGTGTGGCGGAATTTATCTCTGTGAGCTCAAGCTTGGGACAAGGGCTAGGAATGAAGCTTGTTCACTCTGGAATTAATGTCAGGTGGGAACCATCTCATATTCCAGAAACTCAGCCTCTCAACAGTGGTATGTAGAAAGATGCAGCTTGCAGGAAGCATTTTCTGTAGAAGTGCCAGTGAAATTTGGGGATGCCATTAAGCTCTCCTAACAGACGATTTACGTATGGGAACAACTTTATATGAAAAGACCTTTTCATAAAAGGTCTTAGAGCATAGCAAAAGAAACCTAATGTTCAAGCTTCGTGGTGATTTTTGCTAAATAAGCAACTTTGGCCAATATGGGGCACCACTAGGTAACCAGTAAGCCAAGCACCAAGAGCATCGTTTTTGCACTTGTATGGAGATTACAGGTTTTCTGAAGGCATGGCTGGGATTCATCTCTACTTGTTCTCTGAATCTTATAATACTGCAATTAAAGGTACCTGTTGGGGCTTCAAAAAAAATAAATTTAAAAGACCTGAAAGGAGATGCTTTACTCCAAAAAGTACTATGATAGGTACAGACTTGGGAAAACATGGCCTACGTTGAAGATCTGTATGGAAATATTGGGAGAAGAGAGTATCGATGCATTTGTAGTATTTGGGAGCACACACTGGAGACTCTTCTAACCACAGCTTAACCTTCCTGGGACCCTCCTGTCAGGCAGGACGGCGCCCTGCAGTGACTGTTGGCTAGGCCCTTTATATATTTTATCTCTTCTGAGAAATGGGGACATTCACAGGACAGGGAATGCGTCCAGACGATGTTTTGGTGGGGAAAGCATTCTTGGAGGTTATCTGCCCATCGTTTTATAGGTAAGGAGACAGGTCCATATCAACTTTCACATCTTGCCCTGCTGTCTGTGAGGAGCGGTCCACAGGTCGCTGGAGACATATAATGACCGTGAAAGCAGGAAGTTGAGACAGATTTTAGAGGTTGTTTTCATAGGAATCCTGTGTTTTGTTCAGTTGATCATCTTGCCCTAAAGTGATAGCCAAAGATCAATACAGGAAAAACATCTCCTTGGGTTCCCTGGTGGCTTAGTGGTAAAGAGTCCACTTGCTGATGCAGGAGATAGACCAGGGAGATCTCCCATGGCCCAGAGCAACTAAGCCCATGTGCCACAGCTCGGGAGCCTGGGCACCCTGGAACCCGTGCTCTGCAACCAGAGAAACCACCTCGATGACACGTCCGCACGCCACAACTGGAGAGCAGCCCCTTGCTCGCAGCCACTAGAGAAAAGCCTGCAAGGCCGCGAAGACCCCGCGCAGCCACAAATAAATAAATACAATTATAAAAAGGAAAGCTGCTGCTTAGCCTGGAACATGGTAGAAGTTTGGATGAGGGGGGAGTGTTGTCCAGCAGATGTGGCTGATCGCAGTATGCACGGGGTGACTTCAGTGTGAGCCACGGTTTTGAATGGGAGACTTACCTCTGTCTACAGTGAAGTCTATTTCCTGTAAGTTTTTTGCTGCGTCAGGTCTCAGCTGCGGCATGGGGGAATCTTCGTTGCTTCGTGTGGGAGCTTTCCTTGCGGCACACAGACGCCAGAGCTGTGGCTCACGCGCTCGGCAGTGCGGCGTGAGGTCTTAGCTGCTCTGCAGCCTGTGGCATCTTAGTTCCCCGACCAGGGAGTGAACTGTGTCTTCTGCATTGCAAGGCAGATTCCCAACCACTGGACTACTAGGGAAGTCCCCATTTCCTACGGTTTTTATGAGAATATAGTTTCCTTCTTTGAATGAAAGTTGATGTGAAAAAGAACTTCATCTCTTTTAAAGGTCTTCCCTGGTGGTTCAGATAGTAAAGAATCTGCCTGCAATGTGGGAAACTGGGGTTCAATCGCTGGGTAAGGAAGACCCCCTGGAGAAGGAAATGGCAACCCCTTCCAGTATTCTTGCTTGGAGAATTCCATGGACAGAGGAGCCTGGCAGGCTACCTACAGTCCATGGGGTCTTTTACTGTTTTTTTTTTTTTTTTGGCAATAGAATATTTGTATACCAGTATATAGTGGGGAATCTGACTGTATAGTGGGTCGGAGGGACTCTGAAAGAACTTCTGGATGAAGTTTTGTCTTATCTGAGTTTTAAAGGATACGTAGAAGTTTACTAGATTAATAGGGAGAAGGTAGAGTGTTCTGGGCAGAGGGACATAAAGATTATAGAGATAAAAAACCACATGAAGTTGTGGAGATGAGAAAGCATGGAGAAATACAAGTAGTTCTGGTATGACTGGTGTGTTAGGTGAAAGATTGGGAGTGGCTGGAGAGGAGAGTTTCAGGGAAGAGGGGATGATACCAAAGGCAGAGAAACCAGTTTGCAAGCCCAGGCAAGAAATAATGTGTGCCTAAAGTAAGTGGGACCTCCCTGGTGGCTCAGATAGTAAAGCATCTGCCTCCAATGCGGGAGACCCAGGTTCGATCCCTGGGTTGGGAAGATCCTCTGGAGAAGGAAATGGCAATCCACTCCAGTATTCTTGCCTGGAAAATCCCATGGACGGAGGAGTGTTGTAGGCTACAGTCCATGGGGTCGCAAAGAGTCGGATACGACTGAGCGACTTCCTTTCACTTTCAAAGTAAGAATGACATTGAGTAGGAGGGAGGAAGAGGAGGGGTGGATAAAAGAAAGAATAAGGAGAATTAACTGGTTCAGTGACTTGTTGAATGTAGAAGTAAAGAAGCAGTCACAGATGACTCCTGAGGTTCCAGGTGGATGACTGGGTGATGGTGGTGCCATTCACCAGGATCTGACATATTGGCAGGGAAGCAAGTTTGGGCATCTGCCTTTGAGATGTCTGTGGGACCAGCAGGGGGGCACTTAGTTGGATCTGTGAATTGGAAGCTCTTCAGCTTCCAGTGATGGTGGTTGAAGTCGCAGTCATAGACATTTCACCAGGCTGACTGTGTAGATCAAGAACGGAGGATACTAACTTTTATGGCAGAGAATCTCACACAGGAGGCCCTGAGGGAAGTGTGGAAGAGATGTGGGAAGTATAATTGAGGAGAGATTAGGTTAGAATATACAGATAGTTTTGGAGAGCTAACAGCATCACTGCTGATGATGGGTCAAGATTTCATGCCAGGTTCTTCTTTGTCTTACATGATTTGTTGTTAAATATGCATGCTCGTCTTATCAGTTAAATCCCAGGTTCCTTAAGAACAGGAACTGAACGTTGTATTTCTAAAGCATCTAGGCTGCTGCTGATTTTATGGTGGTGCTCCACGTGTTTTGTGGTCAACTGATTGGCCTTATTTTACCTCTATATTAAGTTCTACAAAGATATCAGATAGATTTGGGCATGATCTCCTTACCTTTAATCTTTATCATCAGTGAGTGTGCCCATTGTTATGGAAGCATTTCTGTCTGCTACCAGCAGGCCTAGTTTGCTGCTCATGAATTCACAGGCAGATGACGGAGGTTTTAATTTAAAAAATGTTCATCTGGCACACCTGATCCAGGATGGGGCCCAACCATCTGCCTGTGAGAATTTGTAATTACCAGGAGGCAACATTCTAGCAGTTATTGATTTTCATGCAAATGGAATTAGTTACATAAACTTAAGGTGTTTAGCTTTATGTCTACTAAAATTACATCAGGAAGCTGAAGTGTTACATAGGATTGCTTGGGAAAGATGGGTACAATAAAACCTTTGTGTGATCTTGACACCTATGCATTAGTTATCAACCGTCTCTCTGTCAGTGTTGTAAAGAAAAGAAATGCCTGTGCCTGTATCTCTACATGGCTATGAGGTTCCCCAGTGGAAAAGTGTGGGTGCCCTGATCTCTGTGTAGAGTGGGGTAGAGAAGGTAGAAGGTTCTTTTAGAATTTAAGGACTCCTCTTTCTGTTAGGCAGTAATGAGTAGTTTCTTGTGTTTAATCTCTCTTCCTGATAGCGCAAAGGATACATTACATTCTTTCCCCAGCCTAGTGCAAAGTGGAACAGAGCATATTTTTCTATTTTGAGAATAAAATTAAGTGCACAGGGCAAAAAAAAAAGCACACCTAGAGCCACATAACTAGCATATTCTCGAAAATTGGATTTTGCTCTCCTGAGCTCTACCCCAGAGCTTTCCACTGTGTATTTTAGGAAAAAACATCATTTCTCTCACTGCTCAAAGTGAGACATAAGAGATTTTACTTTAAGAAGAATTGAGCCATTTCCTTGCCCTGTCACTTTACCTCTATGAAGAAGGAAGAAACACTACGCTGGGTACTAAAAGGAAAAATGATGACTTAATAGCAAGGTAGTAAAATATTCCTTTTCTGAAATGTGGTGAATGGAACCAAGACAAACAAAAATAGAAGAGAAAATTTTATCAACTGAAATCTGAAAATGGCACCAGTTTTAAACTATGAGTTCCAAGGGCTATCTGCCAGCTGACAATCAATTTGAATTGAAATAATGATGACACGAAGTGTATACAACTCCCAGTGTTGGGGAAAAAAAGAGTGGAGGGTCAGAAGGAGTCCACAGCTTGGAAGGGTGGGCTTAAGACCACCCATGTAGAAGGCGTGCACTTAGGGAAGTCGGGAATGCAGATAGGCTCCATTTCCTAGCCTATTCCAGTTTCTGATGGGGTTAAGGTCTGGGGTGAAGATGGTTGGCTGGAGAGTTGAGGAACCGTATGTTAGGAGCCAGCCTTGTAGCCCAGGGCCAGCAGCACCAAACAAAGGCCGTTGTGCAGAGAAAAATATTTGCTGAACCACCTAACCAACCATAGGACTTTATCTTGATCAGAGTGACCAGTCCAGTCCTATATGAGAAAATAAACCAGAATCTTAGCATCAGACCAGAGAACAGCCCATACAGATTGAGAGGCATTGGCCTCAGTGAACAGAGTGCATAGAGGTGAAATTTCCCAGTTGCAGCTGTTCACAGCCAGATCCAGATCCTCCTGGGCTGCTGAACTTTTGAGCTAATAATTGAAACCTCTGCAACATCTAATTCTCCAAGCTTAGTTTCTAAGGGAAGAATTTGAGTTAGTGTCCAGGTAAATACAGAAGAATAAGGAGATTCTACCCATTCTGCTTTTAGGCAAATGAGTCTAGACTGGTGACTTTCAACTGAGTGCTGTTTACCTCCTTTTTACCCCAGGGGACACCTGGCAATGTCTGAGGACAGTTTTGGTTATCACAAGCAGAGTGGTTCTACTGGCCTCTAGTGGACAGAGGCCAGGGATGCTGTTAAACATTCTACAGTGCACAGAACAGCCACCCCCACCTCCTGCCCCTCAATGAAGAATTACCTAGTCCAAAGTGTCAGTAATGCCAGGAGTGAGAACGCCAGGAGGTAAACTTCCTCCATTGAATGATTAATTAATAAGTAAAAAATCCAATATGTAACCCATTCAGATTCTGTAGGGGAAAGTGGAAAGATTAAATATAATATTCAAATGAAGACTTACATTAGGAAATAAGAGTTTGAAGAACTGATTTATCCCTTCAGGGAAGTTCATTGTGAAACCAGAAATGAAAGATGAGCTTCTAGATTAAAATTACAAGGAAGTCACAAGAGGAATGGATTAAACTGTGCAAGAAGCATGCCGTTTCACAGAGCACTTAGAATATACCGGAAGTGGCAAAAACAGCATCAGAGTTAAAAAGCAAATCAGTGAGGAAGAGGGACAGGCTTGAAAGATCACTCAAAGTGAGAATAGAAAATAGAAATGAACAGAATCAGAGTGGAGATAAGGGATACAGAAGAGAGACAGAAGGGATCCTCTACACAGACTAGTTCTGTCAGGAATATTGGGAACATTTGCTGCTGTTCCGAACGAAATCATGGAACAAATTGAACAAAGGCAGGAGTCAAAGATAAAATAGAAAATGTTTTTGAAATGAAAGAAAATAAATAAAAATCAACAAGTAATGACTTAGATGAGTTTCAAGATGCATTTCAAGGATGATGAATTTCCTACTAATAAATTAACCAAAAATTAAGTTGGTTATACATACTTGGTTTTTTAAACTTTTGTTTTTTAAGATATACTTTTTAAATGACCCTGTAATCCCACTCATGGGCATGTATCCAGAGAAAAACATGATCCAAGAGGATACATGCCCCCCAATGTTCATTGCAGCACTGTTTACAACAGCCAAGACATGGAAGAAAACTAAGTGTCCATTGATAGAGGAATGGATACAGAAGATGTGGTGCAGATATACAGTGGAATATTACTCAGCCATTAAAAGGATGAAATACCATTCGCAAAAACATGGGTGGACCTAAAGATTGCCATACTCAGTGAAGTAAGTCAGATAGAAAGGGAGAAATACCCCTTCTATGTGGAATCTAAAAAGAAATAATACAAATGAATTACAAAATAGAGACTCAGAGACTTAGAGAATGAACTTACGGTTGTCAGGGTTGGAGGGGAGGGATAATTAGGAAGTTGGAGATGGACATGTACACATTACTACTAATATATTTAAAGTGGATAACCAGCAAGGATCTACTATATAGCATATGGAACTCTGCTCAATGTTATGTGGCAGCCTAGATGGGAGGGGAGTTTGGGGGAGAAAACATTCTCTTAATTGAAACATATATAGGAAGGTATATAAATCTTAAGCATACCTCAGAGATACTGCAGATTTGGTTCCAGACCTCTGGAATAAAGTGAGTATCACATTAAAGTGAGTCCCATGGAATCTTTGGTTTCCCAGGGGTTATAAAAGTTATGTTTGCACTATACTGTAGTCTGTTAGGGGTGTAATAGCATTATATATATATATATACCTTAATTAAAAATACTTTATTGATGAAAATGCTAAACATCATCTGAGCCTTCAGTGAGTTGTAATCTTTTTGAAACAGTAGCATCAAAGATCACAGATTACCGTAACATATAAAATAATGAAAAAGTTTGACCTATTGTGAGAATTACCAAAATTCAAAGGAAGGCAAATGCTGTTGGAAAAATTGCACTGATGGACTTGCTCATCTTAAGTTTGCAAGAAAGTTTCAGTTTGTTAAAAAACAAAAACAAAAACAAAGTATCTGTGAAGCACAATAAAATGAGGAATGCCTATACAGCTTTACAAAAAACAACTATTTGTGTAACCACATCAAGATCAAGAAACAGGACTTTATTATTTCCCTGGTGGCGCAGTGGATAATAATCTGCCTGCCAATGCAGGAGACATGGATTCAGTTCCTTGTCCAGGGAGATTCCACATGCCACAGAGCAACTGAGCCCGTGAGCCACGACTCCTAAGCTCATGAGCCACAACTGCTGAAGTCCACATACCCTAGAGCCCGCAGGCTGCAGTTGCTGAAGCCTGTGTGCCTAGAGCCTGTGCTCCAGGAGAAACCACTGCGGTGAGAAGCCTGCACACTACAACACAGAGTAGCCCCCACTCACACAACTAGAGAAAGCTTGTGTGTAGCAGCCAAGACCCAGTGCAGCCAAAAATATAAATATTTTTTAAAAAGTGGAGTAATCTCAGTGAGGTTTTCTTTTTTGAAATAATTTTGTTTATTTTGGGCTGTGCTGGGTCTTGGTTGCTGAACACGGGCTTTTCTCTAGTTGCAGTGAGCGGAGGCTACTCTCCAGTTGCAACGCACAGGCTTCCCATTGTGGTGGCTTCTCGTTGCAGAGCATGGGCTCTAGGGTGCTCAGGCTTCAGTAGTTGCTGCATGCAGGCTCAATAGTTGTGACTCACAGGCTCCAGAGCGCAGACTCAGTAGTTGTGGTACACAGGCTTAGTTGCCCCGAGGTGTGGGAGATCCTCCCGGATCAAGGATAGAACTCATATCTTCTGTATTGGCAGCCAGATTCTTTTTTAAAAAATACTGTTGAGGGCTTCCCTGGTGGCTCAGTAATAAAGAATCCGCCTGCCAGTGCAGGGAACACAGGTTCGATCCCAGGTCTGGGAAGACCCCACATGCCTTGGAGCAGCTAATCCTGTTCACCACACTGCAGAGCCTGTGCGCTCCAACTTCTGAAACCCAAGTGTATAGAGCTTGTGCTGCACAACAAGAGAAGCCACCACAAGGAGAAGCCTGTGCACTGCAATGAAGAGTAGCCCCTCTTGCCGCAACTAGAGAAAGCCCACGCAAAGCAGTGAAGACCCGGTGCAGCCAAAAATAAATAAGTTTTTTTTTTTTTTTTTTTTTTTAAAGAAACAGAACTTTACCATCACATCAGAAACCTCTGTATACCCCTCCCTAGTCACTTAACACCTGACTCCCTAAATCAAACTGTGGCCAGCAGACCAATTCTGGCTTACAGCTGTGAGCTAAAAACAGAGTTTTTTTTTTTAATGTTTTTATATTGTTTTTTAAAATCAAAAGAAGAATAGTATTTCATGACTCATGAACATTATATGATCGGATTTCAGTGTCCGTGAAGTCTTCATGAAACATAGTCACGCTCATTTGCTTATGTTATGTCTGTGGCTGCTTTTGCACTGCTGCTAAGTTGCTTCAGTCGTGTCCGACTCTGTGCGACCCCATAGATGGCAGCCCACCAGGCTCCTCCAACCCTGGGATTCTCCAGGCAAGAACACTGGAGTGGGTTGCCATTTCCTTCTCCAATGCATGCATGCTAAGTCGCTTCAGTCGTGTCCGACTCTGTGCAACTCTATGGACAGCAGCCCACCAGACTCCTCTGTCCACAGGATTCCCTAGGCAAGAACACTGGAGTGGGTTTCCATTTCCTTCTCCAGCTTTTGCACTACATTAGCAAAAATGAATAGTTGCTGTAGAGACTGCATGCCCTGCAAAAGCCTTGAATGTTTGCCATCTGGACCTTAACATAAAAAGTCTGCTGACCTCTGTCCTAAGGTTCTAACCACATTGATCAGCTTGCCGACTCTTAAACTTCATATGTGTGTATGATTTTATATTCTGGCTTGTTTGGTTCAGTGTTTGTGAGGTTCCTCTGTTTGTGTGTAGCAATAGCTCATTGCTATTCCGTTTATTAGTATTATAGTATACATTTAAATATTATAGTATTAGTATTATAGTACTCCATTTTATGAATTACTGCCCTTAATCCATTAGATTGTTGATAGTCTTTTGCGTTGTTTCCAGTTGGGGATTATTATGAGTCATGCTGCTGTAAGACATTCTTATATACATCCCTTGGTACATGCATGTACACACTTATATGCTACTGTTGGGTGTGTATCTAGGACTGAAATTGTATGTGTTCAGCTTTAGTAGGTACTGTCTGTTTTTCAAAGTGGTTGTAGTAGTTTAAACTCGCACCCGTAGTACTTCACATCTAAACCAGCAAATGCTATCAATGGGCTTTCTGCCACTGTGATAGGTGTATAATCATATCTCGTTGTGCCCTTAATTTGCATTTCCCGCATGATTAATGTATGTCCTCTTTTGTAAAGTTCAAGCTATTTGCCCGTTTCTCTGTTGTATTTCTTTTTCTTATTGATCAGTAAGGGTTCTTTTTTCTGGATATGAGTTCTTTGTTGGATGTATGAATTCCATTTCTTGGGATATTGAGATTAAATGTTTGACTTAAGAATTCTGTGCCCAGTAAAGTTGTCATTCATGTATACAGGCTGCATAAAAACATTTCCAAACATGTTAGAACTCAAAATTTTTTGGAGGTGAATCAAATAAGTAGCAGATCAGGGAAGTGTGATCTGTGGTGCGAAGGGGCTGGCACTAAACACTAAATGTATTGTTTTTCTGAAACGAAAGGCAATGTATTTATTTACACTATAGTTGAACTTTGTTTTATATTAAATATCTCTTTTATAATAGAGGGGGAAATATGTTCACAGCGATACCAGCAAAAAGCAGGAGGTAAACTGAAGGAAGAAGTATGAGAAATTGTGTAAGAGTGCTGACTTCTTTTTTTCCCAAAGTACTATAAGCATTATTGAAAGCATACTATAGATTGGTGGGGCAGGGGGAAGTAAAGGAAAACACAAAATCTATTTCAAAAGATAGGAAAGAAAACCAGGAAACATGGAAAACATAAAGTGACAGACAGAAGACCATGCATATGTTACAGTAATAAATAGAATCAAGTCACCTACTGGATTTGATTAATAGCATTAGACAACACCAAGAATACTAACAAACCTTATTTCACTATGGGAAAACAGAAGCATACATTTGTCACTGATTCAAAGCTTATACTATATTCTATAGAACCTTGTGAAATCTTGTCACCTGTCTGGCACTGTAACTGAGTGAAAGCCCATTGCCACACAAAAGACACACATATATAATTGTATATATGTCCTTATGTATGTAAATGTGTATGCAAACTAGAAGAATTAAATTCAAGAATATATACTAGTTTTATGGGGCTTCCCAGGTGGCACTAGTGGTAAAGAACCCACCTGCCAGTGCAAGCAGGAGATGTAAGAGACGAGGGTTTGATCCCTGGATCAGGAAGCTCCCCTGGAGGAGGACACAGCAACCCACTCTAGTATTCTTGGCTGGAGAATCCCTATGGACAGAGGAGCCTGGCGGGCTACAGTCCATGGGGTCACAGAGTCAGACACGACTGAAGCAACTTAGCACAGCACAGCACTCGTTTATAACTAAGCATATAACTGCCTCTAAGTCCAGTTACTTCCCACAGAATATCTTCTCCCCCATACAGGCATCGAATCAAAGGAAAGATCTCTATATATGTATAATAAATTTTAATATATATGTATAATGTATTTTAATATGTATTATACATATTGGACTTCCCTGGTGGCTCAGACGGTAAAGCGTCTGTCTACAATGTGAGAGACCTGGGTTCGATCCCTGGGTTGGGAAGATTTCCTGGAGAAGGAAATGGCAACCCACTCCAGCACTTCTTGCCTGGACAATCCCATGGACAGAGGAGCTTGGTGCAGGCTACTATCCATGGGGTCGCAGAGAGTTGGGCACGACTGAGCATCTTCACTTTCTTTCTTTCTATACATATTATATTGTATACATAGTATACATTGTACACATAGTATGTGTGTATTATACGTACATATGTTTTTAATATGTATGTATTGTATGCTTTTAATATATATGTATTAATATATTTTAAATATATATACATAAAATCAGGGAAAGGGATGTAATTAAGAGAAATAAGACTTCTAAAGGACTACTTGGATGCCTTGTAAACTGCAAGGCATCTGTATAGGAAAAGGGAGAGAATTTTCCTTAGAGGAAAGGAAGAGAATGCCTTTGGTTTTGCTTGGCACTTGGAGCTGTGTCTGCCTTTGTGTTAGTGGTCTTCCCAGAGGATCCTGACCATCTAATTTCCAGGTTAACTTGGTCTCTTCCCTCCCCCACTCCATATATACATCCTTCTTTAATCCTCTCTGTCTTATGGTTCAAAATTGTGTCTATTTGGAGCAAGTAAGTTTTAATCCTTTCATTGAAAAGGGTTAAAACATTTAAACATTGATAGGTTATGGACTGTGCCAGGTACCTTCCATGTCACTTAATCCTCAGGAATTCTGAAATATAGAAGCATTGCTTTCACTGCCTGAAGCTCCTAAGGATTGTGTGACTTGGGCACAGTCATGCAGTTTGTTTGGCAGAGCCTAGACGGCAGCTGTGTATTGAGTTCATATTACACTCCAAATATTGCCCTTGGCCCTTCATGTATTTTACACAAGAAGGTGTGAGGATTAGAGAGGCTAGGGAGATAATTCAGCACAGTTGCCCAGGTCTCTGTAAAATCTGTGTTCATTCTGCTGTGACATGGTAACAATAAAAATGAGATCCCTGCTTTGATATTTTTGTTGTATGCAAGGTGCTCTGGGAGTCCAGAGGGAAAGAAGAAGTCTAAAAAGGCTTCACAGAAAAGGTGGCATTTAAACTAGGCCGTAAGAGATGAGTTTTCCAAAGAAAGAAAGAAATGAAGGCAGTGTTGCCAGCGGGAAAAGCTGTTCCAGGACACAGGAGTCGTGCATGGTGGTGTGAAGGAGCTGCACTGACTGATGCAGATCCACGGCTGAGCGTATGCAGGGGTGACTCCCTGGGAGCCTTGTGGACTCTGCTTTGGAATTTGGGTTCTGTCTTCTGTCTGGCATGGAACTGGTCTGATCACATTTCTGTTTTGAGTCTAACTGGTATTGGGTAGGATGGTCTTTGGAGGACTGAGACCAGTTAGGAGACCATGACACTAATTCAGAGTGGGATGAAGCGTCTCCATGAGCAGAAACTGTAAGCAGCAGCCACCTTCCATCAGTTAATCCCTCTATTGATGGACACACCATTGCCAGCCGTTTGTTCGTTTGTTTTAAACCAGAAATACAACTGAACTCATTTTCACAAACCTAGTCTTATTCTTAGTGTGGGTGATGACATAAACACCTTTATGTGTGCGTATATACTGATGTATGTGTGATTGTGTGTGCGTACTAACTGTAACACATTACACACGCTATACTGAAATTTGTTTGTTTTCCCACTTGAAATATCTTGGAGGTCATTTTTTGGTCCGTAAATCTGGAGCTGCTTATTCCTTTTGGTAGATGCTTAGTATTTCATTATATGGATGTGCTATAATGTATTTATTACACATAATGTATTCTGAACATTTAGGTTTCTGATATTTTGCCATTACAAATAATGCAGTGAGTATTCTTTTATATACATATCACTCTGTACATATGTACATATATCTGAGTTCCTAGAAATAAATTCTTAGAAGAATTTGACATTCTTTGAAATTACTGAGGCAAGCAGACTGGGCATTTGTAATTTTAATATATTGCTAAATTACTTTCCATACTGCCTGTTTTCCTGTACCCTAACCAACATGAGAAGTTATCAGTCTTTGATGGTGACTCATCTGAAAGGTAGAACTGGTAGTTTATTGTACCCTTACATATGTTTGACCCATTTTCATTCCCTTTCAAAGAACCAGTTTTATCCTTTTTTCTTTTACCTCTTGTATTATTGACCTTACTTTGCTGTAGGAGCACTTGATAATGTTAAAGAAAGCAACCATTTGCCTGGTGTGAGATCCAAGCATTTCTCCCCGATGTGGTGTTTTGTCTTTTGACTTGACTTTTGGTAGTTATTACTTAAATTTTTCTTTAGTTGTATTTATCAGAGTTTGGGGAGTATCTGTGTGTATTGGCTTCAGAATTTCATCTTATACTTAAAGAAGACCTTCCCATTTCCATGATTATTTTTTTAAAACTCATCCATTTTTTTTTCTTCTAGAACTTGTATAGTTTAATATTTTGTATTTAAATCTTTCAACCATTTGGAATGCATTTTGGGGTAAGGTATTCAGTATGGATCAGATTTTTCTCCAGTTCTAACACTATGCATTGAAAAATGAATCTTTCCCCGATCTTCTTATATGTGGGTTTTATCTTACCCAGCTAGACCATAAACTTTTTAAAGGCCCAATTAGTTATTGTTCTGTCTTGCTTTCCCCCTGAAACTGAACATAATGTTCTACATAGAATAGGTACAACATTAATTTTTTACCTTTTAAAAGTTGTGAATTCCATATACTGGCAAGTACACAAAGCATTCATGTACCGTTTAATGAACATTTATGAAATGAACACCTGTGTAGCCACTGTCTAAATCAAGTAGTAGGCCATTTCCAGTTCCCCAGAAATCCCCTGTATGCCTTTCCCAATCATATTTCTCTCCCATCCCCCAGAGGCAACCACTCTCTTGACTTGTGACAATGATTTCATAGTTTTTCTTTATATTAAGATTGAGCTATATGAAATTGCCAGTTTTTTGTAGGCAAAAAATCATTGAATATCTAATTTAATTTAGACCTGTGTATGGATCTCTGTTGGTTGAACCTGGTTTTGAATGTTATTTAAATATAGTCTTACTGTATTTATTATGCACTGTGCTTCTTTCACTAACTGTGATGGTGTAGTACTCACCCATGTTGCTGCAGCTTGTCAATTTTCATTGCAGGATGTATGCTGTTACATGACTCTACTATGTTTTCTGTGTCTATTCCATTGCTGCTGGATTATGGGTTGCTTCCAATTTTGACTATTGTGAATAATGTTGCTGTGAAAATCCTTGTAGTGTTTTGATGCATGTGACCAAGAATTCCTCTTGGACAAGCAAATTAGGGTCCCCTGCATAGAGTGTGGTTTGTCTTATTTAAAAAAAATAAATAAATGAAACATTTTTCCTTGGAGAAATTCTTTTCTTTTTTAAAGGACTTTTAACTTATTCATTGGATGTGCTACGTCTTCATTGCTGCTCGGGCTTTTATGTAGTCGTGGCAAGCGGGGGCTGCTCTAAGTCAATGTGCAGGCGTTGCCGTGGCTTCTCTTGTTGCAGAGCACCGGCTCAAGGGCACATGGGCTTCAGCGGTTGCAGCTCCCGGGCTCTAGAGCACAGGCTCAGTAGTTGCGGTGCACAGGCTTAGTGGTTCTGTGGCGTGTGGGATCTTCCTGGGTCAGGGATCAAACCTGTGTCTCCTGCATTGGCAGGCAGATTCTTTACCACTGAGCCACCAGGGAAGCTCTGTTTTTAAAACTTTTTGTTATGAAATAATTTTACATTTCTAGAAGAGTTGCAAAGTTGATGCAGAGTTCCTGGATGCCCTTTGCCCAGTATACCCTAAATATAAATGTCTTACATAATTATGGTTCATTTAAAACTAATACCTTAGTGTTGGTACAGTACTATTAGCTATAGACTCTGGATTTTGTCCGTTTTTCCACTAATGTCCTTTTTCTGTTGTAGGAACCATTGCAGGATACCACATTGTGTTTAGTTGTATGTCTCCCTAGACATGACACAAAGTTACCAGCCGTAGTACAGTATTTTACAGTATTTGTATAAAGGTCTTTTGTTTATAGCCTTACAGTATCCAGTCAATATAGCATTTTCTAGAGTTACTGTTACATAGTCTTTTGTTTCTTTCTCTTAGAAAAATTCATATAAAACTTACCCATGTTGTTGTATGAATCAATTTTTTTAAATTGTGGTGAACTTCATATAACATAAAACTAAGCATTTTAAAGTAAGCAGTTCAGTGACATTCAGCACATTCACAGTGTTGTGAAATAATCACCTCTAATTCCAAAACACTTTCATCACTCCAAAATAAAATCCTGCACCTATTAAGTTGTAGCTCTCCATTCCTCCCCTCTCCCAGCCTCTGGCGGCTATGATTCCCATTTCTCTTTCTCTGGATTTACCTACTCTGGATATTTCATTTGAATGGAATCATGCAATATATGTGATATCTTGTGTCTTGACTTTCCCACTTAGCATAATGTTTTTGAAGGTGTCTCTACATTGTAGCTTGTATCAGTAATTTATTCCTTTCTTTTTTAAAAATTGTGTTAAAATATATTTAATATAAATTTTGCCATTTTAATCATTGTTTAGTGCACAGCTTAGTGTCATTAATTACATTCACAATATTATGCAGTCATCACCACTATCTGTTTCTAAAACTGTTTCAACACTCTAAACAAACTCTGTACCCATTTAGCAATAACTCCTCATTCCTCACTCCTCCCAGCTGCTGGTAACCTCTAATCTAACTTTTTCTTTATGAATTTGCCTATTCTAGGTATTTCATAAAAGTGGTATCACACAGTATTTGTCCTCCTGTGTTTGGCTTCTTTCACATCAGGAAGCTTGCACAAGCTTCTTATCCTCATCCATCAGAGGGCAGCCAGAAGGAGCAAGAGCAGAAAACTAACCAAAATGATCACATGGATCACAGCCTTGTGTAGCTCAATGAAACCATGAGCCATACTGTGCAGGGCCACCCAAGATGGATGGGTCATGATGGGGAATTTTGAGAAAACATGGTCCACCATAGAAGAGAATGGCAAACCACTTCAGCATTCTTGCCTTGAGAACCCCATGAACTGTATGAAAAGGCAAAAGATATGACACTGAAAGATGAGGCCCCCCCTCCCCCGCCGAATCAGTAGGTGTCCATATGCTATTAGAGAAGAGCAGATAAATAGCTCCAGAAAGAATGAAGAGTCTGAGTCAAAGCCGAAACAACGCCCAGTTGTGGATGTGTCTGGATGGTGAAAGTAAAATCCGATGCTGAAAAGTGTATTGTTGCATAGCAACCTGGAATGTTAGGTCCATGAATCAAGGTACATTGGTAGTGTTCAAAAAGGAGATGGCAAGAGTAAACACTGACATTTTAGGAATCAGTGAACCAAAATGGACAGGAATGGATGAACTTAATTCAGATGACTGTTATATCTACTGCTGTCAGCAAGAACCCCTTAGAAGAAATGGGGTAGCCCTCATAGTCAACAAGAGAGTCTGAAATGCAGTTCTTGGGTATAATCTCAAAAACTACCAAATGATCTCAATTCATTTCCAAGGCAAACCATTCAGCATCACAGTAATCCAAGTCTGTGCCCCAGCCACTAATGCCAAAGAAGCTGAAGTTGAACAGTTCTGTGAAGACCTGCAAGACCTTCTAGAACACCAAAAAAAGATGTCCTTTTCATCATAGGGGATTGGAATGCAAAAGTAGGAAGTCAAGAGATACCTGGAATAACAGGCAAATTTGGCCTTGGAGTACAAAATGAGGAAGGGCAAAGGCTAACAGAATTTTGCCAAGATAATGCACTGGTCATAGCAGACACCTTCTTCTAGCAGCACAAGCGATGACTCTCTACACATGGACTTCACCAAATGGTCAATACCAAAATCAGATTGATTATATTATTTGCAGCAGAAGATAGAGAAGCTCTATACAGTCAGCAAAAATAAGACCAGGAGCTGACTGTGGCTCAGATCACAAAACTGCAAAATTCAGACTTTAATTGAAGAACGTAGGGAAAACCACTTGGCCATTCAGGTATGACTTAAATCAAATCCCTTATGATTATATAAGTGACAAATATTCAAGGGATTAGATCTGGTAGATGGAGTGCTTGAAGAATTATGGATGGAGGTTCATAACATTGTACAAGAGGTGGAGACCAAAACCATCCCCAAGAAAAGGAAATGGAAGAAGGCAAAATGGTTGTCTGAGGAGGCCTTACAAATAGCTGAGAAAAGAGAAGTGAAAGGCCAAGGAGAAAGGGAAAGATATTCCCAACTGAATGCAGAGATTAGCAAGGAGAGAAAAGCAAGCCTTCTTAAGTAAACAATGCAATGAAATAGAGGAAAATAATAGAATGGGAAAGACTAGAGATCTCTTCCAGAGAAGGCAATGGCACCCCACTCCAGTACTCTTGCCTGGAAAATCCCATGGACGGAGGAGCCTGGTGGGCTGCAGTCCATGGGGTCTCTAAGAGTCGGGAGGACTGAGCAACTTCACTTTCGCTTTTTACTTTCATGCATTGGAGAAGGAAATGGCAACCCGCTCCAATATTCTTGCCCGGAGAATCCCAGAGACAGAGGAGCCTAGTGGGCTGCCGTCTTTGGGGTCGCACAGAGTCAGAGACGACTTAATTGACTTAGCAGCAGCAGCAGAGATCTCTTCAAGAAAATTAGAGGTAACAAGGGAGTGTTTGATGCAAAGATGGGGACAGTAAAGGACAGAAGCAGTAAGTGCCTAACAGAAACAGGAGAGATTAAGAAGGGGTGGCAAGAATACACAGAAAAACTGTACAAAAAAAATGTCTTAATGACCTGGATAACCACAATGGTGTGGTCACTCACCTAGACGGAGTGCTTGAAGAAGAACCAGACATCCTGGAGTGTGAAGTCAAGTGGGCCTTAGGAAGCATCACTACAAACAAAGTGAAGATGATGGAATTTCAGCTGAGCTTTTAAAAATCTTAAAAGATGCTCTTAAAGTGCTGCATTCAATATATCAGCAGATTTGGAAAAGTCAGCAGTGGCCAAATGAAAAGATCCGTTTTCATCCCAATCCCAAAGAAGGGTAATGCCAAAGAATTTTCAACTACTGCACAATTGTGCTCATTTCACATGCTAGCAAGGTAATGCTCAAAATCCTTCAAGCTAGCCTTCAACAGTACATGAACAGAGAACTTCCAGATGTACAGGCTGGATTTAGAAAAGGCAGAGGAATCAGTGATCAAATTGCCAACATCTATTGAATCAGAGAAAAAGCAAGAGAATTCCAGAAAAACATCTGCTTCATTGACTACACTAAAGCCTTTGACTGTGTAGATCACAACAAACTGGGAAATTCTTAAAGAGATTGGAATACCAGATCACCTTACCTGCCTCCTGAGAAACCTGTGTGCAGGCCAAGAAACAACAGTTAGAACCAGACATGAAACAACAGACTGGTTCATAGTTGGGAAAAGAGTACATCAAGGCTGTAGATTGTCACCCTGTTTATTTAACTTCTGTGCAGAGTACATCATGCAAAATGCCAGGCCAGATGAATCACAAAGTGGAATCAAGATTGCTGGGAGAAATATCAATAACCTCAGAAATGCAGATGACACCAACTTAATGACAGAAAAAGAAGAGTAACTAAGGAGCCTCTTGATGAAGGTGGAAGAGGAGAGTGAAAAACCTGGCTTAAAACTCAACATTCAAAAACTAGGACCATGGCTTCCAGTTCCATCACTTCATGACAAATAGATGGGAAGAGAATGGAAATAGTGACAGACTTTATTTTCCTGGGCTCCAAAATCACTGCAGATGATGACTGCAGCCATGAAATTAAAATACACTTGCTCCTTAGAAGAAAAGCAATGACAAATCTAGATAGCATATTAAAAAGCAGAAACACCACTTTGTTGACAAAGGTGTGTATAGTCAAAGCTGTGGCTTTTCCAGTAGTCATGTATGGATCTGAGTTGGATCATAAAGAAGTCTGAGTGCCCATGAATTTATGCTTTCCAACCACAGTTGGTGACCACAGTTATGGTGTTGGAGAAGACTCTTGAGAATCCCTTGGACTGCAAGGAGATCAAATCAATCAATCCTAAAGGAAATCAGTCCTGACTACGCATTGGAAGGACAGATGCTGAAGCTGCAATATTTTGGCCACCTGATGTGAATAGTTGACTCATTGGAAAAGACCTAAATGCTGGGAAAGACTGAGGGGAAGAGGGTGAGAGAGGATCAGGTGATTGGATGGCAGTATGGACTCAATGGACGAGTTTGAGCAAACTCAGGGAGATAGTGAAGGATAGGAAAGCCTGGCGTGCTACAGTGCGCAGGGTCACAAAGATGGGACACGACTGAGCAACTGGACAAGAACAGCAGAATGTTTTCCAGGTTCATCAATGTTGTAGCATGTATCAGAATAAGTCCTTTTTATGGTCAAATAATTTCCATTGTATGGATATATATGCTCATCTGTGTTGATGGACGCATCTGCTAGTTTTCACCTTTGGCTCTCGTGAATATGCTGCAATGAGCACTGCATACAGGTGCTGTGGAGTCCTTGTTTTCAGTTTGTTTGGGATCCGTACCTTAAAATGTAGTGCTTTGCTAACATCTGGTTTAGATTATATATAGTGATAAACTAAATGCCAGAGTGGTTAGACCTCAGTCTTGTTAGTATGTAATTTTATGAGATTTAAAAATTTTTGCCAACTTGGTCTGTGTATAACGGTGTTTCATTGTGATTTTCATTTGTAGTTCCTGATTTCCTGAGTTTGAGTGTATTTTCACATGTTTGTAAGCCATTTGAATTTCCTGTTTTATAATGTGCCATTCATTTTCCTATTGGTGGTTTGCCTTCCTAAATTTCTGTTGGTGAATTGATGTCTCCAAATGATGTTTACTCTGTTTCTGCAGAACAAATAGTGGAGAAAGATGAAGGTCCATATTATACTCATCTGGGATCTGGCCCCACAGTAGCCTCCATCCGGGAGCTCATGGAGGAGCGGTGAGTGACGCACAGATGTCCAAGGAGAAGTGGGCAAGTTGTCAGTAGAATGTGTATGTTAAGCACCTCTCATTTTCACTGCCTTATCCTAGACAGCCTGCAGAAAGGAATCCCTGATACCCAGACTGTGGAAAGCTGAAGGTGGGATTTTCCCCCGCTCGTGGTCTGGGTTTCTTTCTGTCTGTAGGTCTGCCCTTCGTATATCCCTCTGTCCCCGCTTTCTCTCTCTTTATTGACAGTTTTCCTTAAAGAAAGGGGGTTGAATGGCTGTCTGTCCTGTGGAGTCCCCAGGGCTGAATTTTGCTTTGCCTTTCCTGTGGTGGTGTTCAACAGGTTCTTCTGCCCTGTGTCCTGTAAATTGGCAGTTAGATCTAAAGGCTTGATCAGAATCTGATTGTTTCTTTCTTTTAAAACTACTTCCTAGGTGATGTTTTGTACCACCACTAGGAGGAATGTATGCCTCATATTTGGCCAGTGGGCACCTGTTTAGATGATCTCCTGAGTCATTTTGACATGATCCTAGGAATTCTTGATTTCTTGTATTTTTATGGGAGAAAAATTATTTAGAAAAGAGACTCCAGGTGCTGGGAGTGCTCATTTCTCTAGGCCATTTCAAGTAGAAAGAGCCAAGATGTAGGTTTTTAATTTTTGTTATTGTTTAGTGATTAAATACATTTGAGTTTACGTATACTTACAATTCAACACAAGACTGTAGGGCTTTTACTTAACAGCTCTGTTTTGCTTTTTTAACAGTGAAAGTAGTTTTATATAAATAGAAACTTTTAAATCCATGTGTGTCCATAGTAGATACTAAATACTATGAGTTCCAGAGTGTAGACAGGTAAAATAGCTTGGTGATTGAGAACACTGGGACCCTGGAGCTAGACTAAGGTCCAGTCCTGGCCCTTCCACTACTGCTGAGTTCTTTGATAAGTTGCTTTACTTCTGTGTGACTCGGTTTTCTTATCTAAAGAATAGAGATGATAAAAATATGTACACTGAAGGAGAATTATGAGGATAAATGGAATTGATGTCTGGAAAGCATCTGGTGCTTACTAGTAAATATTACATACGAGTGTCTACATCATAGCCACATGGACTGTGGGGTTTTTATAACTAATGTTTATTAATATTTTAATAGTAAAATCACAGATTATGTAAGCCATAAACATGTTTGCTCATACATAGACATACAGATGTGGAAGGCCAAGGGCTGAGTGGCTTAGAATTTCCAGAAATTTGGGGACCAGATTTTATCTGACCAGTGTAGCTAAACTGGTAAATCAGCAGGAAACATGATTTTGAACTGCATAACTATAGTGATGTCCTCGAATGAATAAAAGGTAAGATGGATGGAGGACAGTGATCTGCTGTAAACACTCTTAATTATCCTGTAGCGTCTGGAAACGTTTATATTCATAGTAGTCCATCAGAAAAGCATTTGATTAAAGACCCAATCTGTAAATTCAAGCCTGATTGAAAGAGCACCTCTGAGTCCATGAAAATCATCAAAATGTCTACAGATTACAAATGCTGGCAAGGATGTGGAGAAAAGGGAACACTTAGAACAGTCTGTGGGCTTTCCTGATGGCTCAGATGGTAAAGAATCTGCCTGCAGATACAGGAGACCCCAGCTCATTCCCGGGTTGGGAACATCTACTGGAGAAGGGATAGGCTACCCACTCCAGTATTCTTGGGCTTCCCTTGTGGCTCAGCTGGTAAAGAATCCGCCTGCAATGCAGGAGATCTGGGTTCGATCCCTGGGTTGGGAAGATCCCCTGGAGAAGGGAAAGGCTACTCACTCCAGTATTCTGGCCTGGAGAACTCCATGGACTGTGTAGGACATGAGGTCACAAAGAGACGGACACAGCTGAGTGACTTTCACTTTCAAAACAGTATGTGGGATTGCTGAGAAAAACAGATATCACATTAACACAAATTATGTGGAATCTAGAAAAACAGTTCAGGTGAACCTGTGTGCAGGTCAGGAATTGAGATGCAGATGTCAGGAATGGACATATGGACGGGGTTGTGGAGGAGATGGGGAGAGGAGGGTTGGAGGAATTGGGAGAGTAGTGTTGACATATATGCTACCATGTGTAAAAGAGAGGGCTCCTGGGAACCTTCTTTGCGGCACAGGGAGCTCAGCTCCATGCTCTGTGATGGCCTAGAGGGGTGGGATGCGGGCGTGGGGTGGGAGAGAGGTCCAAAAGGGAGGGATGTATGTATACTTACAGCTGATTCACTTCAATGTACAGCAGAAACTAACACAACCTTGTAGAGCAATTACACTAAAAGAGACCAATGTGTGTGGTTTTACACACACCCCTGCATGTGCCCACATGTATATGTGTTGCAGCTTTGAGGTTGGAGTGGGCATTATTTTGGCCAGCGATTTTTGTGAGGAATTTTGACACCATTGTTTACAGGTTGAGGGCTGCAGTGGAGTCGGATATACAAGTTTGATTTGAGATAGTTTTTACATTTGTTCGTTTCTTGGTAACAATTTTATAAGATTTCTAGACACCTCCCCAAATAACTTTTGGTTATAGAAGAGTATGTTTTGAAATAAAGATTAAGAGATAATGATACAGTTGAGATTTGTCCTTTCCTTTTTTCTCATTGCTTTAAAAATAACAGCCAAGTGTAGATTCTTCAGAAACTGATCCAAGGGAGGAATTCCTCTCAAGACCAGGAATACTTGTGTTTTTCCTCAGCAACTGGTTTATTTTTATCTTAAGGACCTTGTAAATCATGGAACAGATTGTGTTTCCATCTTTATGTTGGCTGTTAGTAAGCTTAGCACCAGATTTGTGTATCCTCATTAAGAGGAATGTAATTTCTCATCTTTGGCCCATGGAAGTCTATGCAGGTTCACCCCTGAGTCCTTTATACGTAACCCTAAGGAGCCTTCATTAGCTTCCTTGATTTCTTATGCGATGAAATGTTCTAGACTCATCTCTTTAAAATATGCATAAGATCCCACTGTTTGCCTTTTGCATACAAATGTCATGTCTGTCTGTTTCCCCCTTTACTCTGATTTCATCACCTGTTATTTTTATCACATAGACATCTTCTTAAGCTTCTTCTGCAACAAGGAGGGGAATGAATGATTGCTGAAACTCACCTCGATGGGAGTCTAGTTTGTGAATGATCTGAGCTATCTCTTTCTCTAGACTCCACCCCCCCATCCTTTCTCTGCAGGACAACTCTACAGCCAGGAGTTGGCCAAGACGAGGAGGGAAGAAAACTGAAATCCAGGGGATGTTGGTGCTTTTAGCTTATCTGGTAAAGACTTTGGAAGGAGGGGGAGGTTCAAAGCAAGTCCTGAAATATTATAAAATTTATTAATGGGTTCCATACCTCCAGGTACCCAAGTCCTTGTCATCATAGGTAATTGGAGTCAGGTGTTTAAACCGGTGTCTGAGAAGGGCCTGCTGCACAGGGACATGTGTCCTGTAACTGGGAAGGGGATTCTCTGCAGCCTAGCAGTTCATTACATGTTCATTCTAGGAATGAAGCACCAACATCCTGCTAGCAAGTCCTCTGAGTGTGGGGGGAACTGGTCTCATTAATGTGTGATGGAGGTAACCCCAAAGAACCACAACTTTAGATCAGCGGTTATCAAGCTTGAGCATGCTTCAGGTTTCCGGAGGACTTGTGAAAGCGCAGATGGCTGGACCCCAGCCCAGGGTTTCTGAAACAGCAGGCCTGGGATGGGACTTGAGAGTCTGTATGCTGGTCCGAGCACCACCTTTGAGAATCACTGGCTGAGACGATCAAGTTACCCTCTAGAATAAAGTTTCAGCCTATCCTTGCAGACTTGCCTTTAGGGTCTAGGAGTTCACCTATATCCTAACCTCTTAGTGATAGACCAGAAACTAAGACATTTAAGGAAAAAAGAGTCAAATCCAGAGTTGTTGGTTGTGTTTAAACACAGAGACAGTCCTGGTTGAAAAAAATTCTGCCTGATCAGACAGTGCTTGGCTCTTTTATTTGCTCTCAAATACAAAGTTTACTGCAAGAAGCATTTCTCATGAGGATAGGACAGTGGGGAAGGTCTTGGTCAGAAAGCCCGAGTCTGTGTCCTCAAGTCACCGTTCTGTGGGGAACGATATCCTGTGGGTTTCAGTGAGAGCTGTATGGTTGCTTTGGGTCATCCTTCCCACAGCGGCCCCAGGACACGCTGAATGCCCAGGCTCTGGGCGCATGGGCCACTTCAGGGTAAATGCTTGTGGGGCTGAAAGTTGTCCAGGAGTCAGACAAGAGCAGGACTATCTGGTCTTTTCCTCTTGAGCCAGACCACGCTATATAAACTCCCCGGGTCCTGTCTGCAAACACATTCTATAGCAGAGCCTGAAAACTTCAATGTAGCAGTTATCAGCTTTTTACTTCATTCCCGAGATCTTGAGTGAAATAGAAAACACTGAACTCAGAGAAACCTTAGATCAGCATTTTCAGAAGTACTTGGTTTCTTTTCCAGTTACAAAAATAAAACATGTCTATAAAAGGCCATTTTTAAAAAGCTTATGGTGAATAAAGCTAATTATCCTCCGAGAAGAAAAAATTTTTTCAAGTTTAATTTTTTTCTAAGTATTTACAAAGATACATGTATGTGATTAGAGAAATTTTGAACAAAATGGGATCAAGAATACTATACCCATGTTGGTGGATACTTTCTTCTCCACTTAATTTTTTTCATGTCAGTACATATAATTCTGTTGAATCCTTTTTGATAGCTATATGGTTTTCCATTACCTGGCCATTTATTTAATTATGTTTTATTTAGCCAGTCCTATACTAGATATTTGAGCTTCCCTGGTGGCTCAGTGGTAAAGAATCTGCCTGCCAACACAGGAGACACAGGTTCGATCCCTGGGTCAGGAAGATCCCCTGGAGAAGAAAATGACAACACACTCCAGTGTTCTTGTCTGGGAAATACTGTGGACAGAGGAGCCTGGCAGGGTTTTGTGACAATCCATGGGGTCACAAAAGAATGGAACACAACTCAGCAACTAAACAACAACAATACTGGATATTTTCGTTGTTTCTAAATTTTCTCGTTGATGCAACAATATCTTGTTCCTAAATGTTGGTGTATTTGTACAAGTTATGTCAGAGATAGAGATTCCTAGAAGTGAAGTGGATAAGATAATTATGTATAAGTATATGTATTTGTATAACAAATATGTAAAACAGTAGTGGTTATGATAGTTATGATACAAATGCCTAGTAATTATGATAACATTACCCTCTATTGAATAATATACTGAAATAATATGCCATGACCAAGTTGAATTTATTACAGAAATATAACAATTATTGGATTTAGACAGTCTGTTAAAATAACATACCTTGTTAATTGACCAAAGGAGAAAAACCATTCTTCTATGTCCTTAGTTGTTAAAAATGTATTTGATAAAATGGATCAATTCTTTTTTTAAAGTTTTTAAAACATTTATTTATGGCTGTGTTGGGTCTTCGTTGCTGCATGTGGGCTTTCTCTAGTTGCGGGGGCTAGGGGCTGCTCTCTAATTGCCATGCATGGGCTTCCCCTTGCAGTGGCTTCTCTTGTTGCAGAGCATGGGCTTTAGGGCGCACGGACTTAGTTGCCACTCAGCATGTGAAGTCCTCCCGGAACAGGGATCAAACCCATGTCCCTGCATTGACAGGTGAATTCTTAACCACTGGACCACCAAAACTGATCAATTCTTGATTTAAAATTCTTAGAACAGGAAACCCTGAATAGAGCTCTTCAAAATAAGGGAGTCTCTGTCTCTAGCCCAAAGTTAGCAAGCTGCATGCTCAGGGGTAAGTAGTTGGAAACATTTCCAGGAAAGTCAGGAAATAAGCAAAGATGCCTGCAGGAGCTCTGGAAGCGCTAGCCGGTACAGACAGACAGGAGCCTGAAGTAGAGCCATGGAAAGTGGAAAGGAGAAGCTGGCAAATAACCATTATTCTCAGATGATACAATATTGTATTAGAAACTGGAAGCTATTAAAACTAAGACAATTTAGTGAGATGGATGTTTGCAGTGTTATGGGCTCTTCCTTTGGGCCAGAAACTTTGCCGGATTGGCCAGGAAGTTCATTCAGGTTTGCCAGCCCCTGTTCCCGAATGGACTTTTTGGCCAACCCAGTGCTTTAAGGCACTCCCAAGCCCAGGAGACAGGAACCATTTTTATGTCCATTTTACAGATGAGGAAACTGAGGCTTAGAGAAGTTCAGCTGTTTGGCCACAGTCTTGTAACAGAAGGGCCGCGTGGGCTCTCAGGCCGCAGCTCTGACCCCGTGGCTGCGCTGTAGCCAGCATCGCCCCCGGGGTAGTCGTGGGCCCTTGGGCAAGTCAGTTCGGCTCCGAGGGCCACAGTTTCCTCACCTCTGAAGGTGGCGAATCCCTGAGTGTGTGCACACATGTGTGGGCCAGGGCAGGGGTGTGTGCAGGAACCAGGCGTGTTTACTGTAAGTCCAAGGGGATCTCGGAGCCAGTTTGTACTGGGAGGCCACTCCCCCCTGGCCTCAGCTATCTTTCCTCATCTGTTCAAATGTCTTTTGGGGATTGTTGAAAGAGAGTAATAAGGATTTCCCCATTTGTTTTCTTTTGTCTATTGAATTTTATTGACTTCATAAGTAGCTAAGGCTGCTAACAGGGCTGATACAAATGCCTATGTTGAGCCTTTGGTTTGAGCGCTCAGAGAGAATCATCAGAGACCTTGGGCCCTGGGGCAGGATGGAGCCAGGTGGGCCAGAGGCCCTGAGGTCTGTAAGTGGAGCTGTGTTCTCAGAGGCTCGAACACAGAATAAACGTTTAAATCTTTCTCTCCCTTCTCTGTTGCCCCCATAGTAACTAGAAACCCAAGCGGAAAGACCCTGAGACTTGCCTGCTTACCAGGACTGCTTTGGGATTCAGTTGTGCTAATGGTGGCTTCTGTCTTGCTCTCCAGGTACGGAGAGAAGGGGAAGGCCATCCGGATTGAGAAGGTCATCTACACGGGGAAGGAAGGGAAGAGCTCACGTGGCTGCCCCATCGCAAAGTGGGTACGTGTCAAAGCTCCACAGCCTAAACTGGACTGGGGAGTGGGGGGCAGACGTGTGCACAACCCGGGGAGCTATGAGCCAGCATCTGGTGCTGTTAGGGTCATCTTCCCCCAGCCTCAGCTGTTGGTCCTCACTTTGTTTAAATGCCAGCTCCTGATGTCCAAGGCTGGCCTTGGAGCTTCTCTAGTTGTTATGCTGAACTTGTACTGCCCCTGTGGTTCAGGGCTGCAGGGGAAGGAACTCCAGCGGAAGGTAGCTGGAGACAACATCTTGCTCCAGGCTGGGCCCCCCACTGTGACTCCTCTGCCCGCTCTGTGTGCCTTGGCGCTGGGTGTCCCTGACTCTAGTCCATAAGATCTAAGCCTCTGAGCACCATCAGGACAGCATTGCATCTGCTGACTTCTGAGCCACTGTTTCCTGTAGGCAGCCTGCGTTTCATGGCAGAGGGAGCACCAGTAACTCAGACCCCAGTTTCACCCAAAGTTTTCTGACCCGTCCTTCCAGCCCTCATAGAGCACTTTAGAACCATTATAGAACCCGGGCCCATAGCAGCAGCAAATTTATCAGGTAGCTGTTTGCTCACTGCTTGATAGGGAGAATATGCATGGAAAATAGAAGGCTCTGTCCCTGTGTTCAAACTGCTTGTGATGTAGAGACAGCAGGAAGTAAGATCGTGGAGACTTGAATAATCAAAGTTTAACATTGAGAGGCAGGCTTGGTGCTGTTGAGTTCAGGTGCAAGGGATGTGAGGGGCAGGAGGAGTTCAGGCTGGGTCTTCCAGAGAAGGTGGATATGCACGGGGCCGTATTAAATGGGCGAGGAGAAAGGTGGAAGCATTCCTGGTGAGGAGAGTCGTGTGGGCAAAGGCAGAAAGGCAGGGTGAACATGCACTCAGCTCACCGAGTGAAGGATAGTAGTAACATGAGCTTCGTCAGACTCTGTTTTTATCAGGTCTGTATCCCATCCCTTTGCACCTTTACGTTTAATGAAAATAATAGGTATCTAAACCTGAACTTTGGAGAAGGAAATAGCAACCCACCCCAGTGTCCTTGCCTGGAGAATCCAGGGATGGCAGAGCCTGGTGGGCTGCCATCTATGGGGTCGCAGTGAGTCAGACACGACTGAAGCGACTTAGCAGCAGCAGCAGCAGCAAACCTGAACTACCATGTATCTGTTTGTAGCAATTTTCAGACAGTAGCACAGAATGATCTGGAAAAATCTGAAATACATAAGAGTATTCACGGGAAGAATGTTTTCCCCACCCTTGTGAAAGATGGTCATTACAGTCGGAGGTTAATTATTTCTCTGGCTGATCAGGGTGGGGTGTTATCCCTCCCAGAGAACCCATCAGGGAAGTGGTCTCTTTCCCTTCCTCTTGCTAATTTATGTAGTAATTTATGAGGAATTCCAAAGTATCCGGCGAGAAACTAAAGATCCCTGGGGCACTGGCAGACTTTTCAGCTTCAGAAACAGTTGCCACCTTGAAGAAAACAGTTGGTTCTGTGGACAGTGTTGAGGATAAGAATATGCATCTTAGTCCTCAGACACCCATGGTGAAACTCTAGCTCTTGACCAGCACACATGTGTCTCTGCTGAGGGCTGGGGAGGAAGGCGCCCAGGTAAAGTGTGAGGTCTGTTTCTGGGGCTGTGAGAGGAAAGCAGAATGAAGGCGGCAAGAACGTGGTCCTCAGAACTCTGGTCCCTCCAGGCTCTGTGGACAAATGCCCAGAGCTGGGCACATGAACGCAGTGCTTTGTCCAAAGGTTGGAATAGCTTGTGGATATCACCAGGCCTGGTGGAGTGCCCATCACCAACGCCCATCTTCTTTCTTTTTGAAAGAAAAGCTCACATAGAAGGGAATGCATAGTGACGGAGAGGTGAGGAAATTCCACATCTGATGAAAATGAAATGAGAGAGGAGGGAAATTTTGTTAATGAGAAGAGTGCTAGATCATAGAACTATTACCGTGGCAAGAAGATGGCAGTGCTGTGTTGTTTTTTGGTTTCTAACCAAATCCCATAGTGTGGTGAATTTCCCTTAATTTTTGCCTACATAGCCACCAAATACCCTGTGTATGACGGTTGTAGGGCTCATCTGGAGTTCCACCTCCTTGGAAGCTGGAGGAGGGACAGAGGTTCCCTCTCTCTGCCCCTGTGTGGAATGGCCCACGAGTGCTGAGGACAGCTTACTCCTCGTGGCAGCACGGCCGTGGGGGTGGCAGCGTCCACCTCCCTGGGCTGGGCAGTGCCTCCTGCGCTCTCCTCGCTGCCCTAGCCCAGGTCTAGGTCCTGGGTTTTCTTTCCAGCCAGGGTTTGTGTCTGTGTTTGCAGCCATTTCCTTCAGCTACAAGCAGTGTGCCCAACAAGCTTTAGATTTAACCAGCTGGGATCTTGGGCGACCAAGCTGAGGCGCATCATGGATGCCCAGCAAATGTGGTTCAGAGAATGATCTAAGAAACCAGTGGGGACCCCCCCGCAGAGAGCCTACTGGTAATGTTGGATTTTAAGGTGGCCTGTACAAAGTGTGGAAGTCAGCAAGCGTGGAGATGAGGGAGCGACGCAGGGAGCATTCCAAAGGCTCAGAATAAACGGAGGCATACCAGACGCAAACGCTGCAGACACGGTAAATGGGCTTTTGGTAGAAGAGCCATGGAGGTGCTGCCCGGGCCAGCCTGTCATGGTAACAGGTCAGAAGGCAGATACTTGAAGGCCCACCGGCAGCATGGTGGAGCAGGCTTAGCTGGGGAACCCCAGTGCTGGAGCCAGGACCGAGGGTGAGTCATGGGGAACGGATTGAGGTTTCTGCCCGGTGCCCTTTAGGCTCAGTGCTCAGGGAGTCCCTGCCCCAAGTCCAGGTGATTTGCTTATGATCCTGTGACGGCACGTGCGCCGCTGGACGCTGTGCTCTGGGTGTTGGTATGTTCGCGCCTTACGTTGGCCTCTGACTTCTGCGCTTTGTGTATTCTCCCCTGCTGGGTCCCTCCATGGCGTATGGGAGCTCCGCTTTGTTACAGCTTTTATGAGTGTATCCAAAGGCCTGTGAGGGTGTGGCCGCAGGGCTGTCTGCTCGTGCCTCAGTACATTTACGTGTGCATAGGCACATGTAAAAATGACAGGATACCAAAAGAGGAACGGACAGGGAGGCCTGGCGTGCTGCGATTCGTGGGGTCGCAAAGAGTCGGACACGACTGAGCGACTGAACTGAACTGAGGCACGTGTAGGGCTTCCCAGGTGGCTGAGGTAAAGAATCCGCCTGCTAGTGCAGGAGACGCAGGAGACCCAGGCTTGATCCCTGGGTTGGGAAGATCCCCTGGAGGAGGAAATGGCACCCCAGTCTAGCCTTCTTACCTGGAGAGTCCCATGGACAGAGGAGCCTGGCGGGCCACAGGCCATGGGGTCGAAAGCAGTCACGACCGAGTACGCACGCGCCGGCAAGCGCAGACTGGAAACCCCTGGGGCCCGGCCGCAGCCCGAACTGGCAGTGCAGCTGTCTGTGCGCGCTAGACGTGTGTCACACCTGAGCGTAGTTAGCCAGTGCTCTTCTGAGGCAGACCCTAGTACCTACTGTGTGCGCAGATGCGCATGAAATGGCCGGCTCAGTCTGCAGAAAGCCAGCCGCACAGGGGTATGATGATTGGCATTTCATATATTTACTGATCCACAAAAACAGTTTTATAAATAATGTTGCAGTCAATGCTTCCACGAAGGGTGGAGGTGGTGGGCACCATTACTGCTATGGCTCAAAGCAGGAGCTCTTGGCCCAGATATGTTTTGTTTAGTATACAAGATGTCCTTTAAATTTTGAAGGAAATTCTGGCACATGCTGCCTTATGGATGAAACTTGAGGATGTCATGCTAAGTGAAATTAAGCTGGGCACTGAAGGACAAATGTACAATTCCACTTATGTGAGGTACCTGGCATAGTCAAATTAATAGACTCAGAAAGCAAAATGGTTGTCACCATGGATTGGGCTCAGGGGAGAATGGAGGGTTAGTGATAAATGGGTGGAGAGTTTCTGTTTAGGAAAATTAAAAGTTCTGGAGATGAAAGAAATTCTGGTGATAGTTTATATAACAACGTCAGTGTGCTTAATGCTAATGAATTGTATACTTAAAAGCTAAATTTTACATTATATATATATTTCCCACCACTTAAAAAATGAATTTCGTGTTCATATCTTTAAAAGGAGAGATTTCATATGAAAATCTGGATTTCTGTTTTCTTCTTCCCAAACTGGAAGGGGTAGGTGCGCTTGGCTGGAATTCTCACAGGCAGTGACCCAGGGAGAGAGGTCTGGCTTCCCACATACCCTCAGCTCCTCAGCTGCACCTCTGGCCTGCTTTCCGTACTGATACCGCCTGCCTGTTGGCTCCCTCAGCGTCAGCCTGCACTGATGTACTCATGACCAAGCCTGCCTCCAGCCCAGACACCTCCTGACCTCCAGACCCGTTCTGTTGGTTCTGCTCAGAATAGCCACCCCAGTGTTCCAAAGTGCCTCCACCTCGGGGTGCTCCCTGCTACCCTACCAGGAAACACTGCCCACACTCACACACTTTTCTGCACCACAGAATGTCATTTAAGACTTGTGCCTGGCCCTCAGCTCCTGTAGTGAGGTGGTCCCAAAGTCCCCTTTCTCCTGAAAGTCTCTAGAGTCCGTGTCTTTTCCTGGTCATTCCCCGTTGTTCTAGTTCAGACTTTATCCGTTTTGCTTGTCTTATGTCAGTGGCCTCCCCATTTCACCCTTCTCCCAACCATCCGCTGCCCCTTCTAAAGCATGGAGCTGTGAAGGTAAGGGAGCCCCCTGCTTACTTTGTAGAATCTCTGTCTCAAGTCCTTGTCCCTCCACTGGCCACTCGGAGCCCTTCCCAGTCTTCCCTCTTCACAGGCCCCCACATCTTATCTAGTCACAGAATTCTTGGGATTTTTGGAGGAGAGATTCAGCCACCTCACCCCCTACTCCTGGACCCTTTGCGCTTTGTGTGAGCCAGGACAGTGTTTAGGGTGTGGGTGAAGAGTGAGGTGAGAGCCTCTGGGTGACTGGACAGCTGGACCGTGAGGAGCAGAGCCGTACCCCATGGCCTGTGCTTTTTTTTAGCAGTCTTATTGAGATGTAATTCACATACCATAAAATTCACTCATTTAAAGTACACAGTGCAGTGGTATTGCAAATTGTTAAAACATGCCTAACACAAAATTTTCATTTTAATCATTTTAAATGTGCAATTGAGTGGCATCAATTACATTCACATTGTTATGCAACCCATCACCACTACCTATTTCCAAAATTTTCTCATCATCCCATCCTGAAACTCTGGTTGTATTTTTAGATGTGCCTGGTCATATAGGTTTAACTTTCCAAGGAACTGTTTTCCATAGCATCCAGGCCCTTGCTTTTTAACAAAAACCATGCAGATATGCACCATTTTCTCTGCAAATGTTTTAGGACAGTATAAAAATTTCTGAAATTCTGGCTTATAATTTTATCTATAGATTTTATTCCTTTTGTTCAGTAGTTCAGTTGTGTTTGACTCTTTGTGACCCCATGGACTGCAGCACACCAGGCTTCCCTGTCCTTCACTATCTTCCAGTTTGCTCAACCTCATGTTCATTGAGTTAACTATGCCATCCAACCATCTCATCCTCTGTTGCCCTCTTCTCCTCCTGCCCTCAATCTTCCCCAGCATCAGGGTCTTTTCCAGTGAGTCAGCTCTTCACATCAGGTAATCAGAATATTGGAGTTTCAGCTTCAGCATCAGTCCTTCTGATGAATATTCGGGGTTGATTTTCTTTTAAGATTGACTGGTTTAATCTCTTTGCTGTCCAAGGGACTCTCAAGAGTCTTTTCCAGCACCACAGTTTGAAAGCATCATTTCTTTGGTGCTCAGCCTTCTTTATGGTCCAACTCTCACATCCATACATGACTACTGGACAAACCATAGCTTTGACTATACAGACCTTTGTTGACAAAGTGATGTCTCCGCTTTTTAATAGGCTGTTTGGGTTTGTCATAGCTTTGCTTCCAAGGAGCAAGTGTCTTTTAATTTCATGGCTGCAGTCACTGCCTGCAGTGCGTTTAGAGCCCAAGAAAATAAAGTCTATCACTGTTTCCATTGTTTCTCCATCTATTTGCCATGAAGTGTTGGGACCAATGCCAAGATCTTCATTTTTTGAATGTTGAGTTTTAAGCCAGCTCTTTCACTCTCCTTTTTCACCTTCATCAAGAAGCTCTTTAGTTCCTCTTTTCTTTCTGCCATCAGGGTGGTATCACTTGTATATCTGAGCTGCTGCTGCTGCTAAGTCGCTTCAGTCGTGTCCGACTCTGTGCGACCCCACAGATGGCAGCCCATTGGGCTCCGCCATCCCTGGGATTCTCCAGGCAAGAACACTGGAGTAGGTTGCCATTTCCTTCTCCAATGCATGAAAGTGAAAAGTCAAAGTGAAGTCGCTTAGTTGTGTCTGACTCAGCGACCCCATGGACTGCAGCCCACCAGGCTCCTCCATCCATGGGAGTTTCCAGGCAAGAGTACTGGAGTGGGATGCCATTGCCTTCTCCTTGTATATCTGAGGTTGTTGATATTTCTCCTGGCAATCTTGATTCCACTTTGTGATTCATCCAGCCTGGCATTTCACATGATGTATTCTGCATGTAAGTTAAATAAGCCAAGTGACAATATGCAGCCTTGATGAACTCCTTTCCCAGTTTTGAAGCAGTCCATTGTCCCATGTCTGGTTCTAACTGATGCTTTTTGACCTGCATACAGATTTCTCAGGAGGCAGGTATTCCCATCTCTTTTAAGAATTGTCCACAGTTTGTTGTGATCCACACAGTCAAAGGCTTTAGTGTAGTCAGTGAAGCAGAAGTAGATGTTTTTTGGGAATTCCCTTGCTTAATCTATGATCCGACGGATGTTGGCAGTTTGATCTCTGGTTCCTCTGCCTTTTCTAAACCCAGCTTGTACATCTGGAAGTTCTCGGTTCATGTACTGTTGAAGCCTGGCTTGAAGGATTTTGAGCATTACCTTGCTAGCATGTGAAATGACTGCGATTGTGCAGTAGTTTGGACATTCTTTGGCATTGCCCTTTTATGAGGTTGGAATGAAAACTGACCTTTTCCAGTCCTGTGGCTACTGCTGAGTTTTATTTTTATTCCTAAGTCTTTGTAAATCACCAATTACTTAGGTTTTATGGTAGTAATTTTTCATTTTGCAGTTTAATGTTTTTCTTTCCCAAATTACAGTGCTCCTTTAGCCTGTGTGGTTGCTGTTGCCAGGGTGTGACACCCCTGGGACCCTGCCCAGAAGAGCTGCACCCTGGGTCTGTTGGGCAAAGGGGAGGGGGGAGTGGCATCTGCCGTGGCCGAGCACGGGCGCCGGCTCCTGTGGTTCCCAGCGCCCCACCCCGCCTCCCCACAGGTGATCCGCAGGCACACGCTAGAAGAGAAGCTGCTCTGCCTGGTGCGGCACCGGGCGGGCCACCACTGCCAGAATGCCGTGATCGTCATCCTCATCCTGGCCTGGGAGGGCATCCCCCGCAGCCTCGGAGACACCCTCTACCAGGAGCTCACCGACACCCTCCGGAAGTACGGGAACCCCACCAGCCGGAGATGCGGCCTCAATGATGAGTATGTGGATGGTCCCCGTGGCGGGGGTGGGACACGGGGTCAGCGCCCTGTGCGTTCCGCAGAGTTAGGACTGGGGTAGAAAGAGTGCTCACCCCCAGAGCTGGCCTGAGGTCTGACCCTGGCTGGGAAGGGTCTCTTGACTCAGCTTAGCTCTGCTTTCTGCCCGGAATTGGCTCTGAGGCTCTAATAATGGTGACAAGTGTAGAAACGTGTGTGAGTGCCCCACTAATATAAGGCATCAGTGATAGTCATAGACCTATCTTTACAGGATCCTCCCCATTTTTTAAAATTAAGGTATTTTTACTTACAGTAAAATTCATCCTTTGAGGTATACAGTTTGAGGAATTTGACAGATGTTTATAGCCGTGTAGCCACCACCTCGGAGAAGGCAATGGCACCCCACTCCAGTACTCTTGCCTGGAAAATCCCATGGATGGAGGAGCCTGGTGGGCTGCAGTCCATGGGGTCGCTAAGCGTCAGACATGACTGAGCGACTTCACTTTGACTTTTCACTTTCATGCCTTGGAGAAGGAAATGGCAACCCACTCCAGTATTCTTGCCTGGAGAATCCCAGGGACAGGAGAGCCTGGTGGGCTGCCGTCTATGGGGTTGCACAGAGTTGGACATGACTGAAGCGACTTAGCAGCAGCAGCCACCACCACAATCAAGACATAGAACAGCTCCTTCAGCCCCAAACTCCACCATGCCCTCTATATCCTGGGGCTCCCCTACACCCCTGGAAACCACACACCTTGTTTCCTGTCTATGTCGGGTTGCCTTTATAAGAATGTCACATAAAGGGAACCGTGCAGCGGGTAGCCTCCGGAGCCTGGCTTCTTTTCCTGAGCACAGTGTTTCAGTTTCATCTATGGATGTGTGTATCAGGAGCTCATTCCTTTTCACCACTGAATAATATTCCTCCATGTGGATGCATCACAGTTTGTTTATTCATTCCCCAATTGAGGAGTATTTAGATTACTTCTGGATTTTATTAAGTGTTGAATGGTAATGTCAGTGTTAATTTCTTTAAAGGCCTCTCAGCACCTGGGCCTGCAGGAAGCAGGCATGTTCAAACTCTGTGGTTCGCATTATTCTCCTCTTTGAGTGGTCTGTTTTGAAGCTGATCAAGATATTAAAGTCATGGAAAAGTGTAAACCTGAGTGGGTTTTTGATTAGGTCCTTTCAGCCATCTCACACAACCCAGGTGCTTCCCCCAGCAGCAGACTCTCAGACCTTCAGACTCAGGAGTGGGAACCCAACAGGCTACTCAGAACTGGTCCTCTGCCCACAAGGGTAGAGACTTGGGAAAGGAGTTGAGGGGAGGGAATGATGTCATCCCAATAGTGGGAGGCTGGTGGATGCCAGGCAACAGCAGGGCCTCCCCCTCAGGGAGGGGAAAATTCCAGAACAAAAAATGTGCTTTGGATGCCTAACGTGTTATATGTTGCAGCCGGACCTGCGCTTGCCAAGGCAAAGACCCAAACACCTGTGGTGCCTCCTTCTCCTTCGGTTGTTCCTGGAGCATGTACTTCAATGGCTGCAAATATGCTCGGAGCAAGACTCCTCGCAAGTTCCGCCTCGCAGGGGACAACCCCAAAGAGGTGAGCAGAGCCCCATAGGGAGCCCAGGACCTTCCCACTCACCCTGTTCCACCCGCTGCCTCTCACAGTCCAGATGGCACACAGGATTAGTGCCCTGAGGCTCAGATGTGCAGAAAATGGAACTTTCTTTTTTTTTTTTAACTGACCTTATCTTGCACTGAAATAAGTTATGTGATATGATGTGGAAGGATATGACAAGTGAAAAACTAGACTTACCAATTACAGGTACCTCAGGCTCTTGCAGTTAGAAAAGTCTCCTTAAGGTAAATGTTCTGATTCCTCATTAGAATGTGGCCCTCTTAAGGGTTATCGCTTCCCTCCATTCTTTGCAAGATATCTTCCTGGGTGTGAGGTGTGGCAGGAAGAGGGGCCTCAGGCCGCCTTTTGGCTGATGCTAGACTTCCCTCACCCTGCCTGGCCGCTGGGGACACGTCTCTGTGCAGTTGTCCAGTTGTCCAGGTCATTGCTCTCCCCTGCTGGGGACCTGGTGTGGTCCTTGGGCACTGGACTGGCATCCACATGATGTTGCCTCTAGGCCTGAGGCCTCCTGCCCTCCGGAGCTTTTCCTCAACCCAGTAACAACAGGACAAGGGTCTCAGGGTCTCCTCCGCAGGCTGAGCGTAGGCTGGGAGCCAGGAGTGTCCAGCCAGGCTGCCTCCCCCTCTGCCACTTCCCCTCTGTTGCCTTGGTTGGGCAGGCCATCCCGAGGGGCTCTCCCCTTGAAGTCCAGAGGCAAAGCCAGGCACAGGCTGCAGTGGGCTCCCCCGAGCCTCCCTCCCTCCTGCCTCTGCTACTGCAAGGACGGGGGTACTGGATCTGGGCAGTACCTTGATCCCACTTTCTACCTTCCAACTCTCTCCAAGCTCCTTGTACCAGAAGGGCTTCCCCCCTTTTCAGGGGGCAAGGACTCCTGGGGTACATTTTTTTTCCTAAACCACATGTAAATTTCTATGCTCAAACTTCCAAGCTTTGCTTTTCAGAAATAAAAGGAAGCAGCACGTCCAAATTTAGAAGCTCTTTTTTCTTCTCTCAAAGCCAGCTTTTTTGACTGTTACATAACCTAGTCTGAGTCTAATTTGATGCTAGACTTTTATTTATGGCAGCACCCTGCCTCCCTCAGAAGCAGCAAATGCAGTTGCTTCAATGAATGTAGGAGTCTCAGAGCCACCAGGAACTCGGAATTATCATGAATGAAAGCGGTACATGGAAAACAAATATTTTCTCTGTTCCATCAGCTCCCATTTCCTGTGTACCTACTAAGTGCTGGGTACTCTGCCCAGAACCTCACAAGTATCTCAGTTAATCTTAGGGCACCCTGAGACTCTGGGCACTATTACTGCTCCCTTTACAGGTGAGGCAGATGGCTTGCCTGAGGCTGTGTGGCAGTGATGGTGAAGTCAGCATTTAACCCTGGCCTGTGTTTCCCCAGAGCTCACAGTTCGCACCCCTGTGTTGTGCTAGCTTCAGGCCCCCTGTGCTCGTGGAGGCATCTGGAAGGTAGCCAGGGAGATGCAGTGAGGCTGGCTGGTAGCTCTGCTGCCCCACTGGACAGACAGCTGAGCCATTGGTCTCACCCTTCTATTTCTAATTCTGTGAGTTTGACTTTTTCCTTCCCTCTTCCTCCTCGTTCTTCTCTTAAACTCTTCATCCTGTGCTCAAGGCTGGCTCGGAGCCCCTGTGGCCCTACTTGGTACCCTCAGAGGGCTAGAGAAAGGCTGTGAATACCGTAAACTCTCTGTTTGTGGACTGCTTCTTTGAGGTCAGCACTGTCTGGTGGAACTTTCTGTGATAATGGAAATGTTCTCTGTAGAGAACAGAGAGCCACAGGAACCACTTGTAGTCACTGAGCATTTGAAATGTGGCTAGTACAGTGGAGGGGCTGAATTTTTTATTTTATTTTAATTAAAATTAACTTATGCTTCAGTAGCCACACATGGCTTGTGAACTAAACACCTGACATGATGCGCGTCCTAAAGGATAGAACGTTGAGCCTGTCTGTGTACTTGGCTCATGACGGGCGCTGGGCCTGGCTGGCTGTGAGATTCCTAGTGCAGGCCTCAGCCGCCCCTCCCTGCCTCTGTTTACCTGTCTGGACCACTGCAGGAAGGATCCACACTTGCTGCTCATGCCCGTACACGCCTGCCATCCCCTGCTCTGACCGAGGGTGTTGAGCAAGTGCTCAGTAAGAGCAGGAACCTGTTGTAGGTGTTCTGAGCGGCACTGGGCTGGAGCCTGGCAGAGCAGGTGCTTGGTAGTCAAGGTGACCAGGCTCTCAGGAGTGTCTTCTGTGAGCTTCAGCATCTTTAAATCAGACCTGGCCCCATACCCTTCCCGGCAGAAACACTGTTAAGATACCCAATGGCCCCTTACTTCTTACCTTGCCACTGGGAGCCCAGCAGAGGTTCTAGAATGGAGGTGGATTTCCAGGGTGCAGAATTTACCAGGCGGAGCTGCTCTGGGGGGATGTGACCACTCTTGTCTCCACAGGAAGAAGTGCTCCGGAAGAGTTTCCAGGACCTGGCCACTGAAGTTGCTCCCCTGTATAAGCGGCTGGCGCCCCAGGCCTATCAGAACCAGGTACTGGGTCTTGGGCTGTTCTCTGCCCACGTGGCACCCCATCTCTGCCCAGCTCCCTGCTGTGTGGCAGTGGCAGAGTGGCCTCCTGATGGGAAAGGCCCAGCCCATGCTACCGCAGCGATGTAGGTCTGTGTTAAGACCTCTTGTTTACACCAGGCTCACCACCCCCGAGACTGTCTTTGCTCTATCCTTAGTCTATCTCTGTCCCCTTCATAATCCGCCATGTCCTCTGCTCTGGTTTCTACTGAGGAGGCTTGCGTTTCTCTCACCAGTCACCTCTGCACTCCGTAGATGGGGGAAGGGGGACTTGAGATAACCCAGAAGGAAGTAACCCCTACAGGGGCTTCAGCCATAAAACCTCCCTCCTGCAGCCCACGTACAAGACAGTTGTGCTCCGTAACCACCTCCCTCCTTCCTTCCCTCTATGCCCCTGGCCTCCCCCAAGCCAAGTCAGGGCCATTCATCTCAGGTCGCTTGAGCAGCTCTCCTTGGCAATCTACACAGGTGACCAATGAGGAAATAGCGATTGATTGCCGTCTGGGGCTGAAGGAAGGGCGGCCCTTCTCAGGGGTCACAGCCTGCATGGACTTCTGTGCCCACGCCCACAAGGACCAGCATAACCTCTACAACGGGTGCACAGTGGTAAGAAAGCCTGTGAGCTGTCACAGCCCCACCTGTGAGATGATCCTGGGAGGGGGCACACACCTGCTCTGTGCGGATAGCTGGGCTCCAGGCTGGGAGAGACCCTGGCACACTGGCTGCTTCTGCCAGCTTCTTTGGGAAATGCAGGGACAGGGCTGGTTTGGGTGGATGCTGCAGAATGCAGCCTCTTGGGCACCTTGTGTGCCCCAGTTAGCTAAAGTGTGGTTCCAGGTCTCTCTGAACACTTGGATTTAAGTCCAGGCAGTCTCTTGACTCATTCACTGGGCAAATGTTTATTGTGCCCCAGGTACTGCTCTAGATGCTGGGGAATAAAATGGACAGTGTGCTGCCCAAGTATGTGATATAATGTCCAGTAGCAATGAAGGCTGTGAGGAGAAGATACGGCAGGGTAAGGGAGGAGATGAGCACAGACGCTATTTTAGATGAAGTGGAGGGAGCCTTGTCTGGGAAGGGGCACCTGAGCAGAGATGTGGAGGTAAGGGGCCGAATGGGTGGGGGTGGGGGAGGGGGG
>SJYT01080220.1:24198-47453 GCA_006410635.1 Cephalophus harveyi | reverse complement strand
GGGGGGGGGGGGGGGGGGGGGGGGGGGGGGGGGGGGGGGGGGGGGGGGGGGGGGGGGGGGGGGGGGGGGGGGGGGGGGGGGGGGGGGGGGGGGGGGGGGGGGGGGGGGGGGGGGGGGGGGGGGGGGGGGGGGGGGAGCTCCAGGACCAGCACAGGCGAAGGCTCAGAGGAGTGAGATTAGAGGGGCAGGCAGGGTTGGGGTCGCAGGGGGAATGGGGGCCTGGGAGGGCTCTGGGTTGTACTCTGAGTGTGATGGGAAGCCCTGGAAGGCTTTTCATCTGGGAATGCTAAGATCTCACTTATAAAGTCAGAAGCACTCTTGCTCCTGCAGATGGAGAATAAAATATGTTGCAGTAGGGGTGGGTGGGGGAGAACCAGAGCAAGCAGGCCAGGTAGAGGCCGGGACAGTTGTCCAGAGGTGACAGACAGAGCTTGGGCAGAAGTGAGAGTGGGGGTGGGGAGTAATTGGACAGGTTTGGGATGATTTTGAAGGCATAGCTGAGGGTATTTTTGTTCATGGCCTGGACATGGGCTGTGTGAATTGCTTGAGCAACTAGGCAAGTGTTAGTGTTATTTACTGAGATGTAGAATATCAGGAGAAGACCAGTTTGGGGTGAAAATCAAGAATTCTGTTTTGACAGACACAGACTCACAGACTTGGAAAACAAACTTATGGTTGCTGGGGAGTAAGGATGGGAGAAAGGAATAGTCAGGGAGTTTGGGGTGGACAGGTACACACTGCTGTATTTAAAATGGGTAACCAACAAGGACCTACCATACAGGAGCGGAAACTTTACTCAGTGTTACGGCAGCCTGGGTGGGAAGGGAGCTTGGGGGAGGATGGATATGTGTGTATGTATGGCTGAGTCCCTTTGCTGTCCTCCTGAAACTCACAACATAGTTAATTGGCTGTACTCCAATATAAAACTAAAAAGTTTTCTTAAAAATTAAGAAAATTCTGTTTTGAGATGCCTGCTAGATGTCCAGGCGGAGATGTAGAGTAGGCTGGGAAAAAGAAGGGTCTAGAGAAATGAAGTTGAGACTAGAGAGCACTTAGTTCATAATTAGGGCCATGAGCCTGGATGCAGGTCCCAGAAGAGTGAGTACAAGATGGAGAAGGGAGGAGGTTTGGGCTTGGGTGGGGGCACCCTGGAAGGAGTGATGTGGCTCTCTTCTCTGCTTTTTACCTAGGCCCTGGGAGACAAGGCCCCCAGGGGGCTGTGGAAGAGACAGGGCACTGGCATGTCAACTGGAAAGGAACTCCTAGAATCCGTGTAGCTTCTGCCCCCAGGGGATGAACGGCCCAACCCTAGGATTTCACTTCCCCATCTTGTCCTCCTTTCCCATGTTCAAGACCAAAAAGCAAGATGAGGCAGGCTTCGGTCTACACTGCACTGTGAGGATTTTGTAGCTGAAATATAGAGAAGGAGGGGGACCTTCAGGGTTAGGAAAGGAGCAGGGAAGGAGGACAGACCACTGGGAGATAAGAGCACAGTCAGGTTATTTGGATCCCATAGCTTCCAGAATGAAGTGAAAAATAAGTTTTTTCCAAAAAGAATAATGGTTTTTTTCCTACCTGAACAATTATAAAAAAATTTAATACTATGAGAAAGTATGAAGTAAAAATTGCCTGACATCTCATAGATAACCTGTGTTAGCATTGTGGTGGCCATCCATTCAGATACCTGAATGTGTGTGTGTGTGTGCACAGCTGTATGCATTTTACACATGTGTATGTGCTGTCCCATGACCTTGCGTCTCTGAACTCAGGAGCATGCGGTGGATAGCTTTCTGGGCTGGTGGATATCAGCTTACCTCAGCATGCCCTAAGGCTCTGTCACCATTTACTAGCCAGTCCGCTGTGGATGGACAGTACTTTCAGACTCCTTTCCGTAAACCACAGGGAGGGTGTCCTCAGTACAGCTTTGTGCAGTGGCCCCAGGATGGACACTTACAGCCTTGGCGTGCTCATTTGGCAGCTTACTGGGCAATGGTAGGGTTGGTCAGGAGGCAGAAAGGGGAGAGAATGGCCCCACAGCTTTACTGGGGATTTCATAAAACGGAATGAGCAAGGCAGGATAAATAAGCTGAGTAAGTTTAGGGTGGATAGTTTGAATAATTTCTTCAGGCTCTGGGCTTTAGAGGTGGTCTCTATGGGGTGATTTAAGACAGGGAGAGTATTTGGTGTGAGAGAGTTTGAAAAAGGAGATGGTTGGGGTGGGATAGGTTGGTTTATGTATCAAAGTTGCATTGGCAGGGGGTCATTTGCTGCCTATAGGAATTAGCTAGGCTTCCCAGGTGTCACCAGAGGTAAAGAACCCACTTGCCAATGCAGGTCAATCCCTGAGTTGGGAAGATCCCCTGGAGGAGAGCATGGCAATCCTCACCAGTATTTTTGGCTGGAGAATCCAATGGACAGAGGAGCCTGGCGGGCTACATCCATAGGGTCTCAAAGAGTCAGACACAGCTAAAGCAACTGAGCATGCAGTCTTAGGGAGGGTCAGTCCCTTTAAGATCAAGGCCCCAAATGTTAGAACATCAAGAATTCAGAAAATAAAACATAGTCAATTTAAGAGTAAAAAGAGTAAACGAAAAAAAAATCAGACCGCCTTAGTAATCAGAGAAGCATATTCCAGTGGCAAGATACATTTTGATAACAAGTGAAAAGTTTTAAATGAATGGCAAAAATGTCAACAAAAGTATAGGAAATTTGAAAATTCTGCCGGTGTGAGTGAAGCACTGATGCTAAATCGTTTTGGAGCACAGTTTGGCAGTATGTGGCAGTTCTTCTTCATAGTGTTTATCCCAAGGAATTAAGTATCTTAGAAAATTCAGTGAAAGAATAGAAGTATTACTTACAATAGGAAAAAATGAGAAACAGGTTTAAATAGTCATGAGGGATTAATTAAGAAGGTTAACACATTGATATAGTGGAATAATATAGTGTGGCTCTTAAATCATATTGGGGAAGAATATCTAACATGTAAGAAAATATACTGTGTAAGAAAAGGTTATTCTAAAACTGTATGCATAATATGGGCTTCCCTGGTGGCTCAGTCAGTAAAGAATCTGCTTGCAATGCGGGAGACCTGGGTTCGATCCCTGGGTTGGGAAGATCCCCTGCAGGAGGGCATGGTAACCCACTCCAGTATTCTTGCCTGGAGAATCCCGTGGACAGAGGAGCCTTGTGGGCTACATTCCATGGAGTTGCAAAGAGTCAGACACAACTGAGTGACAAGCACACAGTGCATACATAGCATAAATGATCCTATTTAATTATTAAACAGTGAGCATATCTATGACCAAGTATATGTATGGGTTATTTCTAGTGGGTGGGGTTATGGAGCTAATTTTCATGGCCTTTGTATTCCTGTAAATTTTCTACCACCAGCACGTACAATTTTCAGTTTTAAGAAGAAAAGGAGATGAGTGTGAGGGCAAGAAGGACGATGGTGGAAGGTCCGAGGTCTGGGTAATGGCATGTCCTGGCAGTGATGACAGTGGAGGGCAGAGCACATCTCCCTATCCTGACCTGGCCCCTTTCTGTCTGTTTGACCCAGAGCCAGTCATCTCATCCCCTCTCAGCCTTGTTAGGCAAAGTGGATGGATGTGTGTTGAAAACTGTCAAGGAAACTCTAAATGTTGGTGATACCGTTACTGTATAAACCAAGACAAGTGTGCTTTTTAGATACTCCAAAAAGTGATAACGGATAGCCGGGGTTGGGACTGTCTGGGGAAGGGGACAGCCTTGTGCGTGGGCTGCTCAGCCCCTCCCTCTTAGTGTCGGGCTCCCCCAACCCCTCTCTCTGCTTGAGGCAGGTCTGCACTCTGACCAAGGAAGACAATCGCTGTGTGGGCAAGATCCCTGAGGACGAGCAGCTGCACGTGCTCCCCCTGTACAAGATGGCCAGCACGGACGAGTTTGGCAGCGAGGAGAACCAGAATGCCAAGGTGGGCAGCGGGGCCATCCAGGTGCTCACCGCCTTCCCCCGCGAGGTCCGGCGCCTGCCCGAGCCTGCCAAGTCCTGCCGCCAGCGGCAGCTTGAAGCCAGGAGGGCGGCAGCCGAGAAGAAGAAGGTCCAGAAGGAGAAGCTGAGCACTCCTGAGAAGATCAAGCAGGAGGCCCTGGAGCTGGCTGGCATCACCACTGACCCAGGTGTGTGGGGAGAGGGTGCCCAGCAGGGGTGGCACGGCACCGTCGGGTCAGGGGACCCTTACCACCCCTCTTCCTGCCTTGAGATAGAATTCCAAACAGAAAAGTACTGGAATCTCTCCGCCATCTGAACCATCAGTTTTGTCAGTCAGCGATAGAGGACCCCAGACCCGATGGGAGGCACCTGGGAGACATGTGCACGGGGGTCCCCCATCTTCCCAGAGGGCAGCTGGGTGTCCCCCAGCCCGCCCTCTCCCCTCGCAGCGGGGCAGCAGGGTCCTCGGTGTGGGGCAGCCCTGATCTCTGCAGCAGCTGGCACAGGGGCACTTCAGTGAGGACAGGTGGGGGTCTGCTTGGGTTGGGGGGCCGAGCGCTCTGCCAGCCGCTCTCCCAGGGCTTCCGCGGGGCCAGGCCAAGCTGAGCGGTGCCGGGAGCAAGCCCAGCCTCACGCGTCTTGCCTGCCTGGCTGAGGAAATCTCTCAGGAGAAGAGGAAGCTTCTGTGGCGGTGGTTCTCTGTGCTCCTTCTCTGTCTCACCTCCTGTCTTCCTCAGGCCTTTCTCTGAAGGGTGGATTGTCCCAGCAAAGCCTGAAACCCTCCCTCAAGGTGGAGCCGCAGAGCCCCTTCAGCTCCTTCAAGTTCAGCGGCAACACGGTGGTGGAGAGCTACTCGGTGCTGGGCAGCTGCCGGCCCTCCGACCCGTACAGCGTGAACAGCGTGTACTCCTACCACTCCCACTATGCACAGCCTGGCCTGGCCGCCGTCAACGGCTTCCACTCCAAGTACGCGCTTCCGGCGTTCAGCTACTATGGCTTTCCATCCAGTAACCCGGTCTTCCCCTCTCAATTCCTGGGTGCTGGTGCCTGGGGGCACAGTGGCAGCAGCAGCAGTTTTGAGAAGAAGCCAGACCTCCACGCTCTGCACAACAGCCTGAGCCCGGCCTACGGTGGTGCTGAGTTTGCCGAGCTGCCCGGTCAGGCTGTTCCCACAGACACCCACCACCCCGCTTCTCACCACCAGCAGCCTGCTTATCCAGGCCCCAAGGAGTATCTGCTTCCGAAGGCCCCCCAGATCCACCCAGTGTCCAGGGACCCCTCTCCCTTTGCACAGAGCTCCAATTGCTACAACAGATCCATCAAGCAAGAGCCAGTAGATCCACTGCTCCACACTGAATCTGTATCCAGAGAGCCTGGCAAGATGGGCAAAACACCTTTGCCTGAGGCATCTCAGAACGGGGGTCCCAGTCATCTATGGGGACAGTACTCAGGAGGCCCAAGCATGTCCCCCAAGAGGACTAACGGCATGGGTGGCAGCTGGGGTGTGTTCCCTCCTGTGGAGAGCTCTGCCGTTATCCCTGATAAGCTCGGTTCCTTTGGGGGTGCCTGCCTGACCCCTTCCCACTTCCCTGATGGCCAGCATCAGTGGGGGTTGTTTCCTGGCGAGGGACAGCAGCCAGCCCCCCAGGCTGGAGGACGGCTGCGAGGCAAGCCATGGAGCCCCTGCAAGTTTGGAAGCAACGCCTCGGCCTTGGCTGGGCCCGGCCTGACTGAGAAGCCGTGGGGGGTAGGGGCAGGGGATTTCAGCTCTGCCCTGAAAGGTGGTCCTGGATTCCAAGACAAGCTGTGGAGCCCCTTGAAAGGGGAGGAGGGGAGGATTCCAACCCCGGGGGCGAGCCAGCTGGACAAAGCCTGGCAGTCCTTCGGCATGCCCCTGGGCCCCAGTGAGAAGCTGTTTGGGGCCCTGAAGTCCGAGGAGAAGCTGTGGGATCCCTTCAGCCTGGAGGAGGGGACGGCAGAGGGGCCCCCGAACAAGGGGACGGTGAAGGAGGAGAAGGGCGCTGGTGGGGCGGAGGAGGAAGAGGAGCTGTGGTCGGACAGCGAACACAACTTCCTGGACGAGAACATCGGCGGCGTGGCTGTGGCCCCCGCCCACGGCTCCATCCTCATCGAGTGTGCGCGGCGGGAGCTGCACGCCACCACGCCCCTCAAGAAGCCCAACCGCTGCCACCCCACCCGCATCTCGCTGGTCTTCTACCAGCACAAGAACCTCAACCAGCCCAACCACGGGCTGGCGCTCTGGGAGGCCAAGATGAAGCAGCTGGCGGAGAGGGCGCGGGCACGACAGGAGGAGGCTGCCCGGCTGGGCCTGGGCCATCAGGAGGCCAAGCTCTATGGGAAGAAGCGCAAGTGGGGGGGTGCCATGGTCCCCGAGTCCCAGCATAAGGAGAAGAAGGGGATGGTCCCCACCCGGCAGGCGCTGGCCATGCCCACGGACTCAGCGGTCACCGTGTCCTCCTATGCCTACACGAAGGTCACCGGCCCCTACAGCCGCTGGATCTAGGTGCCAGGGAGCCAGCGTACCTCAGCGTCGGGCCCGGCCCGAGCTGCCTCTGTGGTGCTTTCGCCCTCACGCCTGGGGGCGGGTTGGGGGTGCAGAAGTCTTTTTATCTATATATACATATATAGATACGCATATATATGTATTTATGGTCCAAACCTCAGAACTGACCCGCCCCACCCTTACCCGCCCCCCAACTTCCCCAGCACTTTGAAGAAGAAACTACGGCTGTCGGGTGATTTTTTTCGTGATCTTAATATTTATATCTCCACATTGGTTTTTTTTTCCTCCCTTGTTTGGGGGGCTTTTATTTTCTCTTGTTTTTAAAACTCTATCCTTGTATATCACAATAATGGAAAGAAAGTTTATAGTGTCCTTTCACAAAGGAGTAGTTTTAAATTCCATTTAAAATGTGTATTTATTGGATTTTTTTAAAGTGACAATTGTAATGGTAAAGGATCGGCAGGAAAGGCCAGAAGCACTCATTCCTGCCCAGTTGTGCTGGGCCCGGTGAGCCTGGCCCTCTTGGGAGATGACGAGGTTCTCTCAGCCATCGGCCCCTCATGAGCCAAGAGCAGGCTGCAGCCACCCACCGCGTCCCCCTGACAGACACCCTTCCCTTCGGGGAGGGAGCCCTCAGGACAGCTCTCGCCCTCTTCAGCAGGGTGGGAGACTCTGTAGAGGAACACCTGGGGTCCCTTTTCCAGTCACCGGCTTGGAGTCGGGTATGGGGGCAGGCGCACCCCAAGCCAGGCACCTGAGATGCTGGCACAGATTTCCCCCGAAACCAGGTTGGAAGTAGATAGCTTCAAGCTTGCTAGTCTCCACACTGAATCCTCTCTGTCCGTTAGCTATCAAGTCACGTGGTACCGTGGTCCCCTCGGCAGCACCCCGGGACGGAGCTGGAATCGAGAGGTTCTCAGGAGCCTTTTTCCACCAAGCTGACTAGCCAATGAATACTGGCTGAAGGAATTTGTCTTAGTGGTAGGTTTTAAAACAAACAAAAAATTGCCTCCAAAGTCGATGCTGATACTGAAAAGGGCTACTGTATCTTTAAGAACAAGAAGTCGAACCCAAGCTGTGAAAAGCCGGTGCAGAGCCTGGTGCTGTAGCGCTGTGCGGGCAGGCTGCCCCCGCGGGAACTCCGCACAGCAGTGTGACAACAGAAACGCATCTCCTTACCCCTGGATTTCACATTGGACAATGGTGCATGCCTCACACCTGAGCCCACCCCCTCCATGCTACCCTTTGAGGAGTGGGCCTACACTTAACAATTTTTAAATGCAAGAGTCAAACGTTTTCAGCAGGTAGCTATGATTTTCCTCCCTATTTGGTGCCATTTCTCTATTTGGTCATTTTCTCCTTTCCTTCCTCCCCTCTCCACCCACTTGAACATGCCCCTTCTAAAATTCTGGTGCATTCGTTCAGTTCTTTGAAATGAGAATGTGGTGCTTAATTTTTTTGACATTTGTTAAGAGAGGTTGGGCCTGACAGGTAGGAAGCAACATCCGTCGACAGCAAGTCAGACTTCTTGGAGTGTTTGTTCTTCCTGTGGTATTAGCAGAAATGATGTCCAGCTACCCATGTGGATGTATGTGGTGCGTGAGAGGCTTCATAAGGACACAGAGGGGAATATGGCCACACAGTGATTGACAGCCAAACCCTGAGATAAACATCAGATATTTATTGAGCAGTTTTATTCAGATGTGGGTCTTCATAAAATGAGTTTAACAATCAGATGACGATGCTAAAGGCAAGTTCCTGAGCTTCCAGGTGCCTTGTGTAAGAGCTGAGAATTGACCCGCTGGGTGTTTACTGTAACTGTTCCAGAAGCACTGGCGGAGAGTCGCTGTGAGATATCCTAAGCATTTATGTGGTCTGGTTTTAATTGTAAATAGTGAAAAAAAATTTTTAAGCACTTTTGCCTAGATTTAAACAGCAACTTGAAAAAAGTATGTTTTAACATGTAATTGTGGGAGAAATTGTAAATAGTAGCTGAATATTTAATGTGCTTTGTCTAGCCTTCACTTTTACCATATTCTGTAAAGTTGCATTTATTTTACAGGACAAAAATGAAATATTATTGCTTTTGAAATAAATACCCAAGAGCTTATCAGGATTTCGAATTATTCAGAACTCAGATTTATAGGAAAACCTCTGACCTTCAGTTTGACAAGCTAAAGGAAGCAGAGTCTTTAATGAGCATGCTGATTTTCTAGTTTTGAGGAAAAGTTGGGTCCTTTAAATGCTATTTTGCTTAACGCATCAGTACTCTTATGCAGGTCTCATTTGACTCCGTGCTTAGGTAGATGCGGGGGTGCCTTGAAAACTTCATTTTAAATTATCTTAAACGAGAAATACAATATTTTACAAAACATTTGGAGAATGTGACCGTCTGTATGACCCAGGAAAGCCCCAGGTTGGCTGTTGGTTTGGAAGGTCCCGAGTGTAACCCAGGTGATTCTGATACTTGGCATGTATGAATCTCCTTGATGTGTGCTCAGTAGACCCTTCCCCTCATCACCCTTTGGTAGCAAAGCCATTAGATGAAAGGAGAAACCAATACAATCTAAAAGCCTGTGATGTCTGTCCCCCCCAGCCCAAACAGCCTTTGGTTCATAAATTCTAGATTAGCAAATAGGCTGCTGAGAAGTGAGTCAAGAGGCAGTCTCCATTGGACGTCCCCATGCCCTCCAGAACGGTGTTTCAGAGATTAGGTGGTGCTGTTGCCATGCTCAAGCCCATGCTGATTTTTACACACTACACGTATAACCTACCTCAAATCTCAGTCATTAAATTAGCATGCTTTAGACGTATGTTTAAAAAGTAACTATGCACAGCTCTTTATCCCCTCCCCCTTGCTGCTGAAGGTTTCTTAAAGAGAAAAATCGAATTTTTATTTTTTACTGGCACTATCATTTTTTAAGTCTGAAAGATGATTAACAGACATTTTTATCATGAGAAGAAAAATAAAGCCATTGCAACTAAAGAACCTAACAGCATGACCAAGTTTTAGGAATAATAGTATAGCAACAGAAATGATGGAGTCCTAGAGTCATCTCCCCCAGTGTGCCCTGTCCACAGATGCCATCCACATGCAGTGCAGACAGTTGGTTCTTCTTTTGTTTTCCCTGCCTTTTTTGCGTGCAAGGAAAGTACTTGCAAAGTTTTGTGCTAAGAAGTTTTTAAAATTAAAAAATCGCTTTGTGGCAGGTTCTCACAAAATAACTGGTGCTAGCTCAAGAAACCGTTATCTAACCATCAGAGATCTTGACTGAAGTGTTCCATGGCTTTTGAGGTTTCTTGTTTTTGTTGTTGTTTGGTGTGTCTTCTGGCAGGGCCTAGGTTTCCCACACTCTGGCTTCATGGGTACTGCTTTGCCATCTCACTGAGATGACAGGTGCACATGGAAAGAGATCATACCCGCCCCTCTTGGTCCTTTCACCAGCCTCTTTTGGAAACAGTAGTTTGCAGAGCAAGGGACTTTAAAAGTGCTGAAGCAAGGAAAGAAGGAGCAGATCTTAATTGCTTTGTACCCGACAGCACTGGGTATGCGAGGACGGGTGACAGTGAGTAGATGGTAACCTGATTCCATTAAGAGAACCCAGCCAGGCTTCATGAGGTTGACCACCGCCAGATCTCACACCAGGGCAGTGCTGCGGAAAATTAAAATGATAGCCCCGACGTGCCTCAACCAATCTCTCTCCTTTTGTTACTGAAGTGTGTTTTATGGACTAGGAAGCATTTTTATGAATTGAAATAGTCTAAATAAAATGGTGCTATGGTGTTTTAATGTGACTGTCCCTGATCCTGTCCTGCTGAGGTGCTATCAAGGTTCTGAAACCACAACCAACCAAAAACAAGGTGGGCTCCAGTCTCTCTTGGCTTCTTCCCCCGCCCCCCTTTTGGTGCTGTCTCCTTAGACTTCTGTTTACGTGCTAGAACCTGCTCTGAGCAGTTTTTCTGTTTTGTTTTATTCTTCCCTTGCTGGCCAGACAGAAAGGCAAGTCTCGAAGGCAGCCAGCCCTCTTACTGGGGCGGGGAGTGGGCCTGCCTGGCTTGGAGGTGGCGGGCACGCTGGTTTCACATGTGTCCTCTTGTGTCTATCAAGAAAGGAGGCGTGAAGGGGTCTTGGGGGGTTCTTTGGAGGAAGGGGAATCGGGTGCTCCTGCGTCTTCTGACATGGCAGGCATTCTCATAGCTGACACGGTTTTCTTCCGCTGTCCAGGGTGCTGACTAGATGTCTCTGAGAGTTCCAAAGGTGCTCTGCAGGCCAGGGTGGGCCGGATGGGCCTCCTTCCTCCCCAGCACTGGCCAGGACCGTGTTGGGCAGGGGGCTCATTCCCTTGCTCCTCACAGCCTTTGCCCCAGCATTGCTTCTGCCTCTCATTGGAATCCCCTCGTGTTCAAAATAAAGGAAGGAGCTTTGCTCACTTGGTGCCACTGAGGCTGTTTTTAGTTGGTGCTATTCTAAATTTCTTCTTGGGTCCACAAAAGTTGATATTTTAAAAATTCAACAGGAAGCTCCATTTTGTGTCATCCACTGTCACAATAATTTTTTTAAAAAATACCTCAAAAACAGGACATCATGACAACTTTGGTAAAGTAGATTCCAGGAGGGTCTGATACATACAGGTTGTCTATTTGATGACCTACTTGACCTTGAAGAATCTGGGGTCATTTTATTTTTCATTCTTCAGTTAAAATGGCAGAATGCTTAAAGGAAGGACTGTGGTTGGCTTTTATTTTGTTTCCTTTTAAGTTTTGCTTTTGAATAAAATGTGAATTTCCTATGCCCATCTCATTGAGCTTTTTCAGTCATTGTTGCTGTCATTTGAAATGACTCCCTCACAACCTATTTTTATTAACCAGCTGCATCTGCTGTAGTTCATGGCCAACTTCAACATACCCTGGACCAACCTGAATATTTTTCAAGTTGCATACCCCCAGCATAGGTTATACAGTCCCACATGCACTCACACGCACAGGGAGAGTTTTCCATGTGCGAGGCCCCGTCTTGGCACTCCCAGCCCTTCCTTCAGCAGAGCTGCCAACAAGAGAAAAGCAATAGGCTTCTTCCCTGAGCAGAGATTGCAGCACAGAAATGCAAGGTCTACAGTCGCTTTTTGCCTAAGAATCAGTGAGAATTGGCCTACTTCCTCGTTTGCTCCTCTTCTGATATCAGGGATGCTTTTTGTAGTGGTGTTGTTTGCTCTCTTTTCTCATTTTGACTACCTGTCATTCAGGGATAACTCGTCATTATCACATGAGGATTTTAAAAATTCTATTTGGCTCATTGAATATCCAAATTTTCTTGGTTCCAGTACTTTTTTTTTTTTCTTTTGAGGGGAAAAAAGGAGGAGAAAAACAGGAGTGATGTAATTTCTTTTTCATCTATTCTAATTAAAGAAACAAGGGCAGGTCATATTGTGGCATATTAATGCATTAGACTTAATCTAGAACCCCTGTAGCTTTTTGATGTGTTTTATTTCTTCTCTCTTTGAATTCCTGTTTGGTTACTTGGCTTCCAATGGAGGTGAACTTAACAACCATACTTGAATATTCCGTCTTGACTTTGTAACTGTGGCTACTTGAAATGAAGTTTATCTGGGGTTGATGGATGAATGGTAGATTTTTGCAATGTCTCAAGGCAATAGGATGTGTATTATTAAACTGTAGATATTCTTAGTACAGTAAATTTATGCTGATAATTTTATTTTGTATAATTTTTACTTTTTTGTTAATATTTTTTCCTCCCACTTTATTGGTTTGCCTCCTGAGCTACCCTCCTTGCCCTCCCTTCTCCCCCAGTGTTTCAGCAGATTTAATTTAGGGTGCCTAGAAATTGCAAGTATGTATCCTTTTTTGATTTGTATTTTATTATAATTTACACAAACAACTGGGTTTGTGAACTGTATTACTCCTGGTATCTTTAAAATATTGTGGGTGTTTTAATAAATTTTATATTTATTTTTTGCACTCAAATTCTGTGTGGCTTCTTTTTCCCCACCTTGAATTGGGCCCAGATTGTGGTATTTAAGGTTCCCTATAATCCCACTGTGGTCCAACTCTCAGATCCATACATAACTACTGGAAAAGCCACAGCCTGAAATCCCACTACAAGAGAATCACATATTATCGGTCACAAACATTTTCAGAGGACTTAAATATAACCATATGCATGTATAACTTTTAAAATGGAATAAAACAATAATACTGCCCTCTTCATGGATCATAGCCTTGTAGTACAGAGACTTGTGTAACTCAGTGAAGCTATGAACCATGACGTGGAGGGCCACCCAAGACAGGTCACAGTGAAGAGTTCTGACAAACGTGGTCCACTGGAGAAGGAAATGGCAACCCACTCCAGTATTCTTGCCTGGAGAACCCCATGTACAGTATGAAAAGGCAAAAAGATATGACACCAGAGGATGAGCCCCCTAGTTGGTAGGTGTCCAGTATGCTGCTGGGGAAGAGTAGAGGGCAGTTGCTAATAGCTCCAGAAAGAATGATGAGGCCGGGCCAAAGCAGGAAGGGCACTCAGTAGTGAATGTGTCTGGTGGTGAAAGTAAAGTCCAGGGTTGTAAAGAACGATACTGCAAAACAACCTGGAATGTTAGGTCCATGAATCAAGGTAAATTGGCTGTGGTCAAGCAGGAGATGGCAAGAGTGAACATCGACGTCTTAGGGACCAGTGAACTAAAATGGATGAGAACGGGAGAATTTAATTCAGATGACCACTATACCTACTACTGTGGGAAAATCCCTTAGAAGAAATGGAATAGCCCTCACAGTCAACAAGAGACTCCAAGATGCAGTACTTGGGTGCAGTCTCAAAAATGACAGAATGATCTTGGTTCGTTTCCAAGGCAAATCATTCAACATCACAGTGATCCAAGTCTATGCCACAACCACTGATGCCGAAGAAGCTGAGGTTGACTGGTTCTATGAAAACCTACAAGACCTTCTAGAACTAACACCAAAAAAAAGATGTCCTTTTCATTATAGGGGATAGGAATGCAAAAATAAGAAGTCAAGAGATATCTGAAATGACAGGTAAGTTTGGTCTTGGAGTACAAAGTGAGGAAGGGCAAAGGCTAACAGAATTTTGTCAAGAAAGTGTGCTGGACATAGCAAACACCCTTTTCCAACAACCCAAGAGAAAGCTTCACACATGGACATCACCAGATGGTCAATATCGAAATTGGATTATGTTTTTGCAGCCAAAGATGGAGAAGCTCTATATAGTCAGTAAAAACGAGGCTTGGAGCTAAGTGTGGCTCAGATCATGAGCTCCTTGTTGCAAAATTTAGGCTTAAAGTGAAGAAAGTAAGCAAAATCACTAGGCCATTCAGGTATGACCTAAATCAAACCCCTTATGATTATGCAGTGAAAGTGATAGATATATTCAAGGGATTAGATCTGACAGAGTGCCTGAAGAACTATGGACGGAGTTCATAGTTCTTGTACAGGAGATGGTGACCAAAACCGTCTCCAAGAAAAATGTAAGAAGACTAAGTGGTTGTCTCAGGAGGCTTTATGAACAGCTGAGGAAAGAAGAGATGTGAAAAGGGAGAAAGGAAAAGCAATAGCCAAGAGAATGCAGAGTTCCAGAGGATAGCAAGGAGAGAGAAGGCCTTCCCTGATGAACAGTGCAAAGAAATAGAGGAAAACAATAGGAAAAACTAGAGATCTCGTTAAAAAAAATTGGAGGTATTAAGGGAACATTTCATGTGAGGATGGGCATTATAAAGGACAGAAATGGTAGGACCTAACAAACAGAAGAGATTAAGAAGAGATGGCAAGATACACAGAACTATACAGGAAGGGGCTTACTGACTCGGATATTCACCATAGCGTGGTGACTCACCTACAGCCAGACATCCTGGAATGTGAAAAGAGTGGGCCTGAGGAAGCATTACTACGAACAAAGCTAGTGGAGCTTTGTTCAACGTCATCCAGCTGAACTATTTAAAATCCTAAACGATGATGCTGTTAAAGTGCTGCACTCAATATGTCAGCAAATTTGGAAAACTCACCAGTGGCCACAGGACTAGAAAAGGTTAGTATTCATTCCAATGCCAAGGAAGAGTTATGTCAAAGAATGTTCAAACTACCATAAAATTTATTTCATTTCACATGCTAGCAAGGTTATGCTCAGAATCTTTCAAGCTAGGCTTTAGCAGTGGTTGAACCAAGAACTTCCAGATGTACAAACTGAATTTAGAAATGTCAGAGGAACCAGAGATCAAATTGCTAACATTTGTTGGATTATGAAGAAAGCAAGGGAGTTCCAGAAAAACATCTGTTTCATTCACTAAGCTAAAGCCTTTGACTGGGTGGATCACAACAAACTGTGGAAAATTCTTAAAAGAGATGGAAATACCAGACCATCTTACTTGTTTCCTGAGAAACCTGTATGCAGGTAAGAAGCAACAGTTAGAACTGGACATGGAACAATGAACTGGTTCCAAACTGGGAAAGGAGTACATCAAGGCTGTATATTGTCACCCTGCTTACTTAACTTATGGGCAGAGTACATCATGTGAAATGCTGGGTTGGATGAATCACAAGTTCAAATCAATATTGCTGGGAGAAATATAAACAGCCTCAGATGTGCAGATAATACCACTACAGTGGCAGAAGGTGAGAAGCAAATAGCCTCTTGATGAGGGTGAAAGAGAATGAAAAAACTGGCTTGAAACTCAACATTCAAAAAACCAAGATCTTAGCATCTGGTCCCATCACTTCATGGCAAATAGATGGGAATGGAAACAATGATAGACTTTATTTTCTTGGGCTCCAAAATCACTGCAGATAGTGATTGCAGCTGAAATTAAGATGCTTGCTTCTTGGAAGAAAAGCTATGATGAACCTAGACAGGACGTTAAAAAGCAGAGACATTACTTTGCTGATAAAGGTCTGTATAGTCAAAGCTATGGAACTTCCAGTTCAGTTCAGTCGCTCAGTCGTGTCCGACTCTTTGTGACCCCATGAATTGCAGCACACCAGGCCTCCCTGTCCATCACCAACTCCTGGAGTTCACTCAGATTAACGTCCATTGAGTCAGTGATGCCATCCAGCCATCTCATCTTCTGTTGTCCCCTTCTCCTCCTGCCCCCAATCCCTCCCAGCATCAGAGTCTTTTCCAGTGAGTCAACTCTTTGCATGAGGTGGCCAAAGTACTGGAGCTTCAGCTTTAGCATCATTCCTTCCAAAGAAATCCCAGGGCTGATCTCCTTCAGAATGGACTGGTTGGATCTCCTTGCAGTCCAAGGGACTCTCAAGAGTCTTCTCCAACACCACAGTTCAAAAGCATCAATTCTTCGGTAGTTCATGGTTCATGTATTGCTGAAGCCTGGCTTGGAGAATTTTGAGCATTACTTTACTAGCACGTGAGATGAGTGCAATTGTGCAGTAGTTTGAGCATTCTTTGGCATTGCCTTTCTTGGGAATTGGAATGAAAACTGACCTTTCCAGTCCTGTGGCCACTGCTGAGTTTTCCAAATTTCCTGGCATATTGAGTGCAGCACTTTCACAGCATCATCTTTCAGGATTTGAAATAGCTCAACTGGAATTCCATCACCTCCACTAGCTGTATTCATAGTGATGCTTTCTAAGGCCCACTTGACTTCACATTCCAGGATGTCTGGCTCTAGATGAGTGATCACACCATCGTGATTATCTGGGTCGTGAAGAACTTTTTTGTACAGTTCTGTGTATTCTTGCCGCCTCTTCTTAGTATCTTCTGTTAGGTCCATACCATTTCTGTCCTTTATTGAGCCCATCTTCGCATGAAATGTTCCCTTGGTATCTCTAATTTTCTTGAAGAGATCTCTAGTCTTTCCCATTCTGTTCTTTTCTTCTATTTCTTTCCATTGACTGCTGAAGAAGGCTTTCTTATCTCTTCTTGCTATTCTTTGGAACTCTGCATTCAGATGCTTATATCTTTCCTTTTCTCCTTTGCTTTTCGCTTCTCTTCTTTTCACAGCTATTTGTAAGGCCTCCCCAGACAGCCATTTTGCTTTTTTGCATTTCTTTTCCATGGGGATGGTCCATGGAATTTCCAGTAGTCATGTACAAATGTGAGAGTTGGACCATAAAGAAGGTTGAGTACTGAAGAATTGATGCTTTGGAATTGTGGTTCTGGAGAAGACTCTTGAGAGTCCGTTAGACAGCAAGGAGACCAAACCAGTCAATCCTAAAGGAAATCAACCCTGAATGTTCATTGGAAGGACTGTTGCTGAAGCTAAAACTCCAATACTTAGGTCACCTGATGGGAAGAGCCGACTCATTGGAGAAGACCCTCATGCTGGGAAAGATTGAGGGCTAAAGGAGAGGGAGGCGGCAGAGAAGGAGATGGTTAGATAGCATCACTGGCTCAGTGGACATGAATTAGCAAACTCTGGGAGACAGTGGAGGGCAGAGGAGCTTGGCATGCTACAGTCCATGGGGCTGCAAAGAGTTAGACTAGACTTGGCGACTGAACTAAAACAATTGTAATCTTTTTTCACAACCTTATCACAAGTTCTGCTGATGCTCTTGTAGACTTCTTAACCTAAAAGAGTTGTTAGTCATTTTATGTCTCCCAGTGAACTCTGAAAACAATAGGCACTCATCATCCTGTAGGAAGACATGAATGAATACCCTTAGTGAGTGGGGCATCAGCTAAAATACATTCAACACGTGGAATTCAGCGCACGTTCTCGTCAGAGACGCAAGGACACCACGGGAGATACAAGAGGACCACACGTAGGAGACGCTATAGCGGACATAAAGCTCCATCAAAATCCAGATCCTTCCAGTGCCTTCCCGACGCCCACCTGCAGAAGCCTTGGCAGATACTCGCTCTCCTCCTCTTCCAAGAAGCCCAAACCCAGGCCCAGTTCCCCTTCCCTCCCCTTCAAACGTCATCCTCTATCTTGTCTTTTTTCCTCACGCGCATTGATTCCTACTCCTTGGGACTACTCGCCTCCCCCGGCCCGACATTTTCTCTGGATTTGTGTCCTTTGCTCTGCCTCTGGGACGTGCCTCTTCAACTATCCTCTTTCCGCAGCTCCTCCCTCACCACGTTCTCAGGACCATCAGCCTGATCCTGCTTAGCCTTCAAGTCACCACTTTTCTCCCCACTTCCTATCACCTCCACGTTTCAACATCCACACTACTCACTCACTCTATCCTTGTCCCTCCAGAAAAAGGTGTCTTCCAGGCCCATGATTCTGTCTTCACTGATCTTGCAAAACCCTCCACTCCTGGAATGTGTTAATACCACCGGTGACATCCCATTATCCCAGAAGCCTAAAGCCCCCCGCTCTTCTCACAGCCCCTCATGTCCTTTAAACATAGATGCCCCCCCAAGAGAACAGCTTCAAGCCTCTCTATGACTAGGCTTTCCCTCAGAGGCCTTGTTCAACCACCAGGCCTCAACTATGACCCTAATGCCAAAGTTGCATCTAGAAGCTCTGGATGGCTATTTGGCAGGGCCAAAGTCTTAACACATCTGAAACTGACCTCTTCGTACTTCCCTGGTGGTCCACGGGTGAAGAGTCCACCTTCCAGGGCAGGGGACGCAGGTTCAATCCCTGGTAGGGGAACTAAGATCCCGCATGCCACAGTGCCACAGGGCAACTGACCTGTGTGTGGCCACTAAAGAAAGCCCGTGTGCCACAGCGAAGACCCAACGCAGCCAAATGTTTTTTTAAATTGCTAATAATGGTAATAAAATTAGCCTCTCAAGTCTTGCTCATATTTTCCTCTGGCTGTTGATGGCCCCGTCGTTCTGTTGGTCACATCCTGACACCTGCCAAGGCTGGGTTTTACCTTAGTGTCCTCAATCCGGCCTCCCCTTTCCATGATTATTGGCAGTCCACACTGTGCAGTTGCCCAGGCTGCACACTGACATAGACTAACATGTGGGCCTTGATCATTGGCACAGACTCCCCATGGCCAGGAGAGGACCACAGCAGGGCCTTCTAAAGCCAGGGGCCCAGGCAGAGGCCTCTCACATTTTGGCCTAAAAAATGAGAACTTTCAGGAAGTTTAAGTGACTTTCACAAGACCATCAGCTAGGAAGTGGCAGAACCCAGACTCAAACCAGGTATGTCTGATACAAAAGCCTATGCCCTGTGCAAATATACCCCTGCTTCTTCTGTACCTTAAGAGACATGTATCCAACGGATACATATTGTTCTCGCTGGCAGGAATCTACCCACAAGCTGAGCTTAAGGTGTGGCTGGCAGCCTGAGGGTCTATGAGCACAAGAGGCATAGGACAGGATGCCTGCAGGAAGACGAGCTTTTCAGAGCTCTTCAACAGGGATCAACACGTGCAAGTCTGCATTCTAGCCCCCATTTTATCTTTCCACTCACCTCACTGAAGATAACCTCCTTATCTAGATAATCTTCCTTGAACCAAAAGAGATGATACTATTTCCCGCTAACACTCCTCAAAGCTCTCCACTTGGCATAGCTCTCAGGTTAAGGTGCAACACCCTAACTCTGTCAGAGGCACTGGAGACCCTGGTACCAGCTCACTCTCTGTCTGACGATCTCCTCAGTGGCCCCCCTCACTCGAGCCAAGTGGCTTCTCACACACGAAGGTGCTTTCAGGCTAATGGTAGGGCAAATAATACCACCATGAGCTCACTCCTTTCAAAATCCTTAATATTCACATAAACTATAAAACTACTCCAAATAAATTATCAATAAGAATAAAAAGATCAACAAGGTTTTGCTCAAGAGAGTGAATAAAGTTGAGTTATCTGAAACCAAAGATAAACTTGTACTGCACAGTCACGTCTCACTCTTTGCAACTCCATGGCATACAGTCCAAGGAATTCTCTAGGCCAGAACACTGGATTGGGTTGCTGTTTCCTTCTCCAGGGGATCGTCCCAACCCAGGGATTGAATCCAGGTCTCCCAAATTGTGGGTGGATTCTTTACCAGCTGAGCCATCATGCAATTCTAAAAATATCATTCAGTTCAGTTCATTTGCTCAGTCATGTCCGACTCTTTGCAACCACAGGGACTGCAGCACGCCAGGCCTCCCTGTCCATCACCAACTCCCGGAGTTTACCCAAACTCATGTCCATTGAGTTGGTGCTGCCATCCAACCGTCTCATCCTCTGTCATCCCCTTCTCCTCCCCACTTCAATCTTTCCCAGCATCAGGGTCTTTTCAGATGAGTCTGTTCTTTGTATCAAGTGAGTTTCAGCTTCAACATCAGTCCTTCCAATGAACCCTCAGGACTGGTCTCCTTTAGGATGGACTGGCTGGATCTCCTTGCAGTCCAAGGGACTCTCAAAAGTCTTCTCCAACACCACAGTTCAAAAACATCAATTCCTCGGCGCTCAACTTTCTTTGTAGTCCAACTCTCACATCCATACATGACTACTGGGAAAACCATAGCCTTGCCTTTGTTGACAAAGTAATGTCTCTGCTTTTAAATATGCTGTCTAGATTGGTCATAACTTTTCTTCCAAGAAGTAAGTGTCTTTTAATTTCATGGCTGCAGTCACCATCTGCAGTGATTGTCAGTTCAGTTCAGTCGCTCAGTCGTGTCCGACTCTTTGCGACCCCATGAATTGCAGCACGCCAGGCCTCCCTGTCCATCACCAACTCCTGGAGCCCACACAAACCCATGTCCATTGAGTCGTTGATGCCATCCAGCCACCTCATCCTCTGTTGTCCCCTTCTCCTCCTGCCCCCAATCCCTCCCAGCATCAGGGTCTTTTCCAATGAGTCAACTCTTCACACAAGGTGGACAAAGTATTAGAGTTTCAGTTTCAACATCAGTCCTTCCAATGAACACCCAGGACTGATCTCCTTTAGAATGGACTGGCTGGATCTTGTTGCAGTCCAAGGGACTCTCAAAAGTCTTCCCCAGCACCACAGTTCAAAAGCATCAATTCTGCAGCGCTCAGCTTTCTTCACAGTCCAACTCTCACATCCATACATGACCACTGGAAAAACCACAGCCTTGACTAGACGGACCTTTGTTGGCAAAGTAATGTCTTTGCTTTTGAATATGCTATCTAGGTTGCTCATAACTTTTCTTCCAAGGAGTAAGCGTCTTTTAATTTCATGGCTGCAATTACCATCTGCAGTGATTTTGGAGCCCAGGAAAATAAAGTCTGACATTGTTTCCCCATCTATTTCCCATGAAGTGATGGGACCAGATGCCATGGTCTTAGTTTTCTGAATGTTGAGCTTTAAGCCAACTTTTCACTATCCTTTTTCACTTTCAAGAGGCTTTTTACTTCCTCTTCACTTTCTGCCATAAGGGTGGTGTCATCTGCATATCTGAGGTTATTGATATTTCTCCTGGCGATCTTGATTCCAGCTTGTGATTCATCGAGCCTAGTGTTTCTCATGATGTACTCTGCATAAGTTAAATAAGCAAAGGGACAATATACAGCCTTTTCCTATTTGGAACGTCTGTTGTTTCATGTCCATTTCTAACTGTTGCTTCCTGACCTGCATACAGATTTCTCAAGAGGCAGGTCAGGTGGTCTGGTATTCCCATCTCTTTCAGAATTTTCCACAGTTTATTGTGAGCCACACAGTCAAAGGCTTTGGCATAGTCAATAAAGCAGAAATAGATGTTTTTCTGGAACTCTTTTCCTGTTTCGATGATCCAGTGGATGTTGGCAATTTGATCTCTGGTTCCTCTGCCTTTTCTAAATCCAGCTTGAACATCTGGAAGTTCACGATTCATGTATTGCTGAAGCCTGGCTTGGAGAATTTTGAGCATTACTTTACTAGCATGTGAGATGAGTGCAGTTGTGCAGTAGTTTGAGCATTCTTTGGCATTGCCTTTCTTTGGGATTGGAGTGAAAACTGATATTTTCCAGTCCTGTGGCCACTGCTGAGTTACAAATTTGCTGGCATATTGAGTGCAGCGCTTTCAGAGTATCATCTTTCAGGATTTGAAATACCTCAACTGAAATTCCATCACCTCCACTAGCTTTGTTCGTAGTGATGTTTTCTAAGGCCCACTTGACTTCACATTCCAGGATGTCTGGCTCTAGGTAAGTGATCACACCATTGTGATTATCTTGGTTGTGAAGATTTTTTTTGTACAGTTCTTCCGTGTATTCTTGTCACCTCTTCTTAATATCTTCTGCTGCTGTTAGGTTTATACCATTTCTGTCCTTTATTGAGCCCATCTTTGCATGAAATGTTCCCTCGGTATCTCTAATTTTCTTGAAGAGATCTCTACTTTTTCCCATTCTATTGTTTTCCTGTGTTTCTTTCCACTGATTACTCAGGAGGCTTTCTTATCTCTCCTTGCTATTCTTTGGAACTCTGCATTCAAATGGGTATATCTTTCCTTTTCTCCTTTGTTTTTCATTTCTCTTCTTTTCACAGCTATTTGTAAGGCCTCCTGAGACAGCCATTTTGCTTTTTTGCATTTCTTTTCCATGAGGATGGTCTTGATCCTTGTCTCCTGTACAATGTCATGAACCTCCGTCCACAGTTCATCAGGCACTCTATCAGATCTAGTCCCTTAAATCTATTTCCCACCTCCACTGTAATTGTAAGGGATTTGATTTAAGTCATAACTGAATGGTCTAGTGGTAAGGCAATAAACGAGGTAATATTATGGTATAACAAGGAAAAATTAATTAACATTTTGTTTTTAAATTAATAAATTTTATTTATAGTGAGGTTTTGTTGTTCAGTTGTTAAGTTGTGTCCAACTCTTTGCAACCTCATGGACTGCAGCACACCTGGCTTCTCTGTCTTTCACCAACTCCTGGAGTCTACTCAAACTCACGTCCATTGAGTCAGTGATGCTATCCAACACAGTCTCATCCTCTGTCGCCCCTTCTCCTGCCCTCAGTCTTTCCCAGCATCAGGGTTTTTTCCAATGAGTCAGCTGTTCTCATCAGGTAGCCAAAGTATTGGAGCTTCAGCTTCAGCATCAGTCCTTCCAGTGAATAATCAAAGTTGATTTACTTTAGAATTGACTAGTTTGATCTCTTTGCTGTTCAAGGGACTCTCAGGAGTCTTCTCCAGCACCACAATTCAGAAACATCAGTTCTTCGGTACTCATCCTTCTTTATGGTCCAGCTCTCTCATCCATACATGACTACTGGAAAAACCATAGCTTTCACTATATAGATCTTTGTTGGCAAAGTGATGCCTCTGCTTTTTAATATGCTATTTAGCTTTTTCTTCCAAGGAGCAAGCATTTTTTAACTTCATGGCTGCAATCACCATCCACAGTGATTGTGGAGCCCAAGAAAATAAAGTCTGTCACTGTTTCCTTTCTCTCCCCATCTATTTGCCATGAAGTGATGGGACTGTATGCTATGATCTTAGTTTTTTGAATGTTGAGTTTCAAACCAACTTCTTCACTCTCCTTCACCCTCATCAAGAGGCTCTTTAGTTCCTCTTCACTCTCTGCCATTAGAGTGGTATCATCTGCATCTCTGATGTTGTTGATATTCCTCCTGGCAATCTTGATTTCAGCCTATGCTTCATCCAGCCCAGCATTTCACATGATTTACTCTGCATCAGTTCAGTTCAGTTCAGTCGCTCAGTCGTGTCCGACTCTTTGCGACCCCATGAATCGCAGCACGCCAGGCCTCCCTGTTCATCACCATCTCTCGGAGTTCACTCAGACTCACATCCATCGAGTCAGTGATGCCATCCAGCCATCTCATCCTCGGTCGTCCCCTTCTCCTCCTGCCCCCAATCCCTCCCAGCATCAGAGTCTTTTCCAATGAGTCAACTCTTCGCATGAGGTGGCCAAAGTACTGGA
>SJYT01080220.1:0-24114 GCA_006410635.1 Cephalophus harveyi | reverse complement strand
ATGAGGTGGCCAAAGTACTGGAGTTTCAGCTTTAGCATCATTCCTTCCAAAGAAATCCCAGGGTTGATCTCCTTCAGAATGGACTGGTTGGATCTCCTTGCAGTCCAAGGGACTCTCAAGAGTCTTCTCCAACACCACACTTCAAAAGCATCAATTCTTCGGCGATCAGCCTTCTTCACAGTCCAACTCTCACATCCATACATGACCACAGGAAAAAACCATAGCCTTGACTAGACGGACCTTAGTCGGCAAAGTAATGTCTCTGCTTTTGAAAATGCTATCTAGGTTGGACATAACTTTTCTTCCAAGGAGTAAGCGTCTTTACTCTGCATATAAGTTAAACAAGCAGGGTAACCATGTACAGCCCTGATGTACTTCTTTCCCAATTTGAAACCAGTCTGTTGTTCCATGTCTGCTTCTAACTGTTGCTTCTTGACCCACAAACAGGTGTCTCGGAAATAGATAAGATGGTCTAGTATTCCCACCTTTTGAAGAATTTTCCACAGTTTGTTGGGATCCACACAGGCAAAGGCTTTAGCATTTTAGAGCAGTTTTAGGTTTATAGTAAAACTGAGTACTAAGTAGAGAGTTCCCGTATACTCACCTCATCCCATCCTATTTTCCCTATTGTTAACAGTTTGGGTTAGTGTGGCACATTTGTTGTGACAGATGAATCAATATTGATATAAAAATATGAACCAAAGTCTACAGTTTACATTAGGCATCACTCTTTGTCCTGTACACTCAAAGCGCTTTAACAAATGTGTGATGACATGTGTGCACCATTACAGCTTCCCACAGAATAGTTTCACTGCCCTAAAAATCCTCTCTGTGCCACCTGTTCATCCTTATTTCCCCTCCAACCCCTGCCAATCTCTTACCTTTTTGCACTGGTGTTGCCACAGCTCTGCCTTTTCCAGAATGCCATATAGTCGGAATCCCACAACGTGCAGCCTTTTCAGGTTGGCTTCTTTCACTTACAGTGTGCATCTGAGGCTCCTCATGCGTTTTTGTGGCTTGATGGTTCATTTCTTTTTATTGCTGGAATCGACATATTTTAATTGCTCGAACGTGTATGTTGAAAAAGGGAGGGAAGAGAGTGGTTTCTGTGGGTGTGAAGTGTTTGGTGTGGACAGAGCGCCAGGCCTGAGGAAGCTCAGGGCATTGAGGAGCAGAGCCAGGAGTGGGGCAGGGGCGGGTTAGCGAGAAGATGCGACGTGGAGTCTGTGTACTGATGGTGTGCTCCTGGCGGCTGGGGGAGCCCTAAGAAGCACTGCGAAGAGACATCAAGTCAGAGGCGGCCTGGAATCCCCAGGCGGGGTCTCTGTTTTCAGCAAGCGCTTGGGGAAGTCTTCCACCAGAAGCCCACGTTGTTGGTCTAAGTTCTAACAATTATAGTTACTCTTTTTAACAATAAAGCACCTTCAGATTAGCACATTTTAAAATTATTTACTCTTTAATAAACATTACACTCTGCAGGCAAATTAGTACCAAATCAGCAAATGACATGCATGTTCAGCAGCATGCTTTTATTATTTTTTTAAATTATTACTATTATTTGAGCTACAGTGGTTTTCCCCCTTGGCTTCTGTTTACTTAGCAGTTTAAAATTATTTTATTTATTATTTTATCTTTTCTATTGCTACTTAGCAATTTTTAAGACCTTTTTTCTTTACCGTAAAATGTACATCAAATAAAGTTAACAGTTTTAACTGTTTACACATGTATATTTCAGTGGCATTAATTACCTCATATTGTAGTTCAATCTCTACCACCCATCCCCAGAACTTTTTCATCATCCCAAACAAAAACTCCATGCCCACTAAACAATAACTCCTCATCTGCCTCCCTCCTACCTCCAGCAACCACCTTTCTATTTTCCCCCTCTATGAATTTGACTACTTAGTTTCCTCTTACCGGTGAAATTATACAATAATTGTCCTTCTGTTTCTGGCTTCATTCACTTTGTAGTAATGTCTTAGAGATACATCCATGGACTAGAATGTGTCAATATTTCACTCCTTTTTAAGGCCAAATAATATTCTATGGTATGTGGAGTCAGACATGACTTACCGCAACAAATATGCATACCACATTTCATTAACCGCCTACTTTTGTGAGTTCTGCATCTTTGACCCTGGCTTTGAGCTCCTTCATGCTGCTAACTAACCCCTCCCACCATACACCTCTTTAAACCATACATCTGAAATACAATCCTCTCAATAAAATGTACGGATGAAGAAACAGACATATTTCAATCCTGTCATTCTGTGTGGCCACTTTGAAATGCCTTGTATGTTAGAACTTTTCAGTTGAAGACAAATTAAACCCACTAGAATCAGTCCTGGAAAAAAATAGGTAAAGATATAATTGCAATTTCTGGAATTCATTGTGAAAAGACACTTTCATGAATCTTTGCCAAACTTAGTCATTTGTTTGTTCTCTTCCTATTGGAATTCTTTTTCCATAAGCTATGACTAAAGATTGACATATCTGTCTGTACTGTTAACTGAACATGAATATGCAAAGAAAATCTTTTTGACAAATTTGCAGAAATTAAAGACATAAAAAAGAAATTGTAATGTTATTTTTTATTACCATGATAGACCAACATGTAGGTATAAATTTGCCCTCTAAAAGGCATATATTACTATAATTTAAAAGTATTAATCCATTTTTTCTCTTTTGTGTTGTAATTTTACTTTTTTTTTTTTACTCAATGGACGTGGTTTTGGGTGGACTCCGGGAGTTGGTGATGGACAGGGAGGCCTGGTATGCTGCTGTCTCTTATACACATCTAGATGTGTATAAGAGACAGCAGTTAATACAAAGACTGAAAGACAGTGTTAATTGGATAATCTTAGAAAGAATCTATATTCTTTTTGAGCTGAAAGAATATTCTTAGTGAGCTTCGATACAAACCTAAGAAGGAATATGATAAGAAAGAAACTGTTGAAAAAAAAAATTAACTACTCATTTTATTTTACTAATCTGACTTCAAACAATGGTCTTTATAAAAAAAATACTTTAAAGACAAAATTTATACTTTTATGATTTTAAAATAATGTGGGATTTCCCTGGTGGTTCAGTGGTTAAGAATCTACCTGTTAGTGTAGGTTCAATCCCTGGTCCAGGAAAAGTCCACATGTCGCAGGGCAACTAAGCCCATGCATCCCAACTACTGAGCCCATGTGCTATAACTACTGAAGCCTGTGTTCCAGAGCCTGTGCTCTGCAACAAGAGAAGCCGCTGCAACGAGAAGCCCATGCATCGCAACTAGAGAGTAGCCCCTCTGCCTGCCACAGCTAGAGAAATCCTACACGAAGTAACAAAGATCCAGAGCAGCCATAAATAAAAATAAATAAATGAAATAATATGAAGCATAAAAATAAGATTAAATCGGTGACTGCAGCCATGAAATTAAAAGATGCTTACTCCTTGGAAGAAAAGTTATGACCAACCTAGATAGCATTTTCAAAAGCAAAGACATTACTTTGCCGACTAAGGTCCGTCTAATCAAGGCTATGGTTTTTCCAGTAGTCATGTATGGGTGTGAGAGTTGGACTGTGAAGAAGGCTGAGCACCAAAGAATTGATGCTTTTGAACTGTGGTGTTGGAGAAGACCCTTGAGAGTCCCTTGGACTGCAAGGAGATCCAACCAGTCCATTCCGAAGGAGATCAGTCCTGGGTGTTCTTTGGAAGGAATGATGCTAAAGCTGAAACTCCAGTACTTTGGCCACCTCATGTGAAGAGCTGACTCATTGGAAAAGACTCTGATGCTGGGAGGGATTGGGGGCAGGAGGAGAAGGGGATGACCGAGGATGAGATGGCTGGATAGCATCACTGACTCGATGGACGTGAGTCTGAGTGAGCTCTAGGAGTTGGTGATGGACAGGGAGGCCTGGCGTGCTGCAATTCATGGGGTCACAAAGAGTCGGACATGACTGAGCAACTGAACTGAACATTTGTAACTTTGGACATGCTAATCTTTAAGAACTAAATTAATTTTATTTGGTCACATTTAGGTCATGAGGCTTTCAAGAGAAAATACTATTTGGGAATTCTGTACGTTGCATTTGGATGAATTAAAACATCATCAATATACATTTCTACCTCCAAAACATTGCGAGGAGAAAAGACTCCTCCATGTTCTGCTGCTTCTGCTTCTACCATTATCCATGTTCTGCTGCTGCTGCTGCTAAGTCGTTTCAGTCGTGTCCGACTCTGTGCAACCCCATAGATGGCAGCCCACCAGGCTCCCCCGTCCCTGGGATTCTCCAGGCAAGAACACTGGAGGGGGTTGCCATTTCCTTCTCTGATGCATGAAAGTGAAAAGTGAAAGTGAAGTCGCTCAGTCATGTCCGACTCTGTGCGACCCCATAGACGGCAGGCAGCCCACCAGGCTCCTCCGTCCATGGGATTTTCCAGACAAGAGTACTGGAGTGGGGTGCCATTGCCTTCTCCGTATCCATGTTCAGTGAGCTTCAATCCAAACATAATAAAGAATATGATAAAAAGAGAAACTGTTGGGAAAAGTTCTCATTTGTTTTACTAAACTGACTTCTATACAATGGCCTTTATAAAAATACTTTAAATTGTTGTTTGTTGTTCAGTTGCTAAGACATGTCTGACTCTTTGCGACCCCATGAACTTTAGCATGCCAGGCTTTCACAATCTCCTGGAGTCTGCTCAAAGTCATGTCCATTAAGTCAGTGATCCTATCCAACCATCTCATCCTCTGTCACTCCCTTCTCCTGCCCTCAATCTTTCCCAGCATCAGGATCTTTTCCAAATGAATCGGCTCTTTGCATCAGGTGGCCAAAGTATTGGAGCTTCAGCATCAATCCTTCCAATGAATATTCAGGATTGATTTTCTTTAGTGTTGACTGATTTGATCTCCTTGCTGTCCAAGGGACTCTCAAGAGTCTTCTCCAGCACCACAACTTGAAAGCATCAATTCTTCGGTACTCAGTCTTCTTTATGGTCCAACTCTCACACCCATACATGACTACTAGAAAAACCACAGCTTTGACTATATAGAACTTTATCAGCAAAGTGATGTCTCTGCTTTTTAATATGCTATCTAGATTTGTCATAGCTTTTCTTCCAAGCCTTTTAATTTCATGGCTGCAGTCACATCCATAGTGATTTTGGAGCCTAAGGAAATAAAGTCTGTTACTGTTTCTATTCTTTCCCCATCTATTTGCCATGAAGTGATGGAACTGGATGCTATGGTCTTAGTTTTTTTTTTTTTTTTTAATGTGTCCAGCCAGCTTTTTTTCACTCTCATCAAGAGGCTCTTTAGTTCCTGTTCGCTCTCTGCCATTAGAGTGGTATCATCTGCATATTTGAGGTTGTTGATATTTCTTCAGCAATCTTGATTCCAGCCCAGCATTTTGCATGATGTACTCTGCATATAAATTAAATAACAAGGTGACAATATACAGCCTTGACATACTCCTTTCCCAATTTGGAACCAGTCTGTTGTTCCATGTCTATTTCTAACTGTTGCTTCTTGATTTGAATAGAGGTTTCTCAGGAGACAGGTAAGGTGGTCTGGTATTCCCATCTCTAAGAACTTTCCACAGTTTGTTGTGATCCACACAGGGTAATCAATGAAGCAGAAGTAGATGTCTTTTTGAAATTCCCTGGATCACCCCTATGCTCCAGCAGATGTTGGCAATTTGATGTCTAGTTCCTCTGCTTTTACTAAATCCAACTTGTATATCTGGAAGTTCTTGGTTCATATACAGCTGAAGCCTAGCTTGAAGAATTTGGAGTATAACCTTGTTAAGCATGTAAAATGAGTACACTTTTTCTGTAGTTTGAATATTCTTTGGCATTATCCTTCTTTGGGATTGGAACGAAAACTGACATTTTCCAGTTCTGTGGCCACTGCTGAATTTTCTAAATTTGCTGGAATATTAAATGCAGCACTTTAACAGCATCATCTCTTAGGATTTGAAATAGCTCTGCTGGAATTCCATCACCTCTACTAACTTAATTCATAGTAATGCATCCTAAGGCATGCTTCACTTCACACTCCAGGATATCTGGCTCTAGGTGAGTGACCATACCATGGTGATTATCTGGGTCAATAAGACCTTCTTTGTATAGTTCTTCTGTGTATTCTTGCCACCTCTTCTTAATATCTTCTGCTTCTGTTAGGTCCTTGCCATTTCTGTCATATATATATATTTACCTATACATATTTTTTGATGAGCCATTTGAGAATTCATTGCAAACATCAGGACACTTTCCTCTAAGTCCTTCCAGAAGGACTTAGAATATGAAGAATAAGGTTATTCTTCATAATGACATAATTATTGCCCTCAGAAAATTTAATGTCAATATAATATTATCTAATATAAACATCATATATTAGGTCATAGCCAGTGGTTGTCATAATGTCCCTTGTAACTATGATTCCCCCCTAACCCAGGAGCCAACCCAGAATCACACAGTGCATCTGTTATAATGTTTCTTTCATCTCCTTTATTGCTGCCACATTTGCCCTATCCCTTTTTTCTGTGACATTGTTATCTTTTAAGAGTTCCAGTCAATTGCTTTGCAGAATGCCCTTCGATTTTGGTTTGTCTGTTTCTTTGTTACTAGATTCAAGCCAAGTCCATTTGACAGGAATCCTACCCAGACAATGTGTCTTTTTCAATGCCTCACAGGGGGAGGTACTCTTGTCCTATTAGTGGTAATGTGAGGCTTGTCATTGAGCTCAGGCAGTGTCCAGCAGAATTCTCCACTGCAGAGGTGCCTGAAGACTTTCTCCTTTGTAATACATCAGTAATTTGTGAGGAGATGCTTTGAAACTGTATGAGTAACCTGTTCCCCAACAATCTTGCACCCTATGGTAGGGTTTTGTTTATAGTGAAAGAAAATGCAGTGTTTATTCCAGGGCACCCACCCAACGGTTTTATTTCCCATTGATTCTTGTGTGAATCAATCATTAACCCAAGTTGTTACAAAAATGGTAATTTTTCAATGGTATAATTCCTACATTTATTGATTGGCATTCTTTTATTTTAAAAAACATTTTTCCTTCTCCTTTTATATTGTTATTATTAGTACTGTGAACTCATAGATTATTTATAATTGCATATTTTTTAATTATTCATTTTTGATACAGAAGTTGTCTCATGTTTAACCAGTGGCAGCCTCTCAAGCTCATGCCTGTGACCTTTGACATGTCCTCATGATTTTTTTGTTTTCTGTCACGCAACTTATTCCAGGCTTACCTCACACTTTCCCTGCCCCAGTCCTGGAATCAACCATTTCTCCAAAAAGCCTGAGTCTTTTTAAATGGGAAATATTTAGAAATCAGAATCTGGGAGATATTCATGTCCGCTGCTGCTGGAGTATCATTTCCCAGTGGACAGATTTAGAAGATAGACGAACATATTAAAAAAAAAAAAATCATGGCATTCAAATGGATAACCCTAGTTTCACTCTAACACCACAAGACTTTTTTTCTCGTTTCTGTGTTCTCCATCTGTATTGTAAAGTTCCTTCATCAGCCAAAGGCCACAGAAGCCCACCTGTAGTTGAACAAAGCTACATATATTGACCTGTTGTGACCAGGGAAACCGCTCAACTTGGGGAGCAATGGAATGTCCCAGGGGGAGGATGTCAGGAAGAACTTGGACGGATTCGGGCTTGTGTTGGATTATTATGGAGAAAGGTTTGAGGGAGTAGGTTTTGCTCTGAATATGGCTGGTAAGGAGGCAAAACTAATTCTCTGGGCAGGTATCTTAATTCTTATCTAGAGAGAGAGAAGCATGGGAGCAAGGCTACCAATCACAGTGTTAGGCCATTTTCTGGTTTAAACAATATTCAAGGACTTCCCTGGTCCAGCAGGTAGAAGCCCACCTGCCAGTGCAGGGCACCAGGTTCCATCCCTGGTCCAGGAGGATTCCATACGCCGCCAAGTGACCAGGCCTTTGTGCCACAACTACCGAGCCTGCGAGCTGCAACTACTGAAGCCCATGGGCCTAGGCCCGCGCTCTGGAACAAAAGGAGCCACCGCAGTGAGAAGCCCCTGTGTTAGAACTAGAGAGTGGCCTCCGCTCGCTGCGGCTAGAGAAAGCCTGCATGCAGCGACAAGACCCGGCGCAGACAAAAACATAAATAAATCAATAACTTAAAAAACAACTAGAACAAAAGACAATATTCACGTTTTTTTAATTTTTTTTTTTTTTTGGTCTGTGTTTGGACATGATTATAAGTGAAAGTGAAAGTGTAGTTGCTCAGTTGTATATGAGTGCAACCTCAGGGCCTGTAGCCCACCAGGCTCTTCTGTCCAGGGAGTTCTTCAGGCAAGAATATTGGAATGGGTTGCCTTGCCCGTCTCCAGGGGATCTTCCCAACCCAGGGGGATCAAACCTGGGTCTGCCGCATTCCAGGCAGATTCGTTACCATCTGAGCCACCGGGAAGCGGTGGACATGATTATAAGGTAACCCTGCTTTTTGGGGGTCTATCACCATCACAGAATGACCTTCTCTGATGTTGCTGTTCTGTGAAATTGTTTACTTTTAATTTAAATTGTTTACTTTATAATATAATAATTTAATAATATAAGTGTTTTAATAAACTCCACAGCTTAGCTCCTGGCGCCAGGGGTTAATTCTCTCTCAGTATCTTCCTTTTTCCACAATGAAAACATTCACTCCCAACAATATCAATATATTTAGGTCATTTGTTCAATCCTACAATACACACAAAATGATTTCAGAATTGTTACACTCATACGACTGTCAACAACAAAAAAATAAAGTAAAATTCAAGATTTCTTTGTAGATTTTTTAAACTCTCAGAAATATGTCCAATTAAGAGAACTGTGTTCATTGCTGTATTTAAAATGAATAACCAACAAGGGCCTACTGTATAACACAGGGAACTCTGCTTAATGTTATGTGGCAGCCTGGATGGGAGTGGAGCTTGGAGGAGAAGGGATACATGTATAAGTATGGCTGAGTCCCTTGCTATACACCTGAAACTATCACAACATCATTATCAGCTATATCCCAATACAAAATAAAAAGTTGTTTTTTTTTTTTTTTAAAGAGGACTGTGTTCAAAGTTCTTGAACTAATCATTATTTTTTCTTTATGAGTTTGTTACCAATTTGACTTACAGCTAAGTTCATTTCCAAATGTTAAGTATTTTCCCCCACCCTCATTGATTTATTCTTATTTTTTGAATATGTAAAATATTAACATAGTTAAAAGTCAAAACTATATAAAAAAGTTGTATTCAGAAAAGTCTCCTTCTTTTCTGTCTTCCTCCCTCTGCATACCCACCTAGCCCCTCTAGGTAAGCTGATCTCATTAAATTTCTGGTCTATCTTTCCAATCTTTCCTTTTACAAAAATAAGCAGACACAATATACTTTTAAAAAATTAATTTGTTTTAATTGGAGGCTAATTACTTTACGATACTGTGGTGGGTTTTGCCATACATTGCCATGGGTCAGCCTTGGGTGTATCCACCATGCGTCCCCCATTCCGAGCCCCACTCCCACCTCCCTTCCCGTCCCTTCCCTCTGGGTTGTCCCTGGTTGTCCCCTGGCTCTGGGTACCCTGTCTCATGTATCGAACCTGGACTGGTGATCTAGTTCACATATGGTAACATACGTGTTTCAATGTTCTTCTCTCAAATGATCTCACCCTCACCTTCTCCCGCAGAGTCCAAAAGTCTGTTCTTTAGATCTGTGTCTCTTATGCTGTCTCACATATAGGGTCATCGTTAACCATCTTTCTAAATTCCATATATATGCGTTAATATACTGTATTGGTGTTTTTCTTTCTGACTTACTTCATTCTGTTTAATAGGCTCCAGTTTTATCCACCTCATTAGAACTGATTCAAATGTGTTCTTTTTAATAGCTGAGTAATACTCCATTGTGTATATGTACCACAGCTTTCTTATCCATTTGTCTGCTGATGGACATCTAGATTGCTTCCATGTCCTAGCTATTGTAAACAGTGCTGCAATGAACACTGGGGCACACATGTCTCTTTCAATTCTGGTTTCCTCAGTATGTATGCCCAGCAGTGGGATTGCTGGGTTGTATATAAACTTTTATTTCCCTTACACAAAAGTCAGCATATAAGGTATAGTTTCAAGCTTTTTTTGAAAGGAAGGTCTATTGAAGTATGATATATTCACTACTTTTTAAGTGTATAGTTTGATTTATACTCATGTATCACACTAGGTAACCAGTACCAAAGGCAAGATACAGAACATGTCCATCACCCCAACAAGTTCCCTGTCCCTTTGCAGTCAATCTTCTTCCACTCCTACCTTCTGGCAAGCACTGATTTAATTCCTCTCTCTATTATTTTACCTTTTCTAGAATATCATGGGCTTTCCTGATAGCTCAGTTGGTAAAGAGTCTGGCTGCAATGCAGGAGACCCCAGTTCAATTCCTGGGTTGGGAAGATCTGCTGGAGAAGGGATAAGCTAGCCACTCCAGTATTCTTGGGCTTCCCTTGTGTCTCAGCTGGTAAAGAATCTGCCTGCAATGCGGGAGACCTGGGTTTGATCCCTGGGTTGGGAAGATCCCCTGGAGAAGGGAAAGGCTACCCATTCCAGTATTCTGGATTGGAGAATTCCATGGACTGTATAGTCCATGGGGTCGCAAAGAGTTGGACACTGTTGAGCGACTTAAAAAAAAAAAAAGAATATCATACAAATGGGATCAGATGGTATTTAGCCCTTTGTATCATCTGGCCTCTTTCACGTAGCATAATGAATGTGAGATTCATAACTGTTAAAAATACTAGTTGTTCCTTCCTTTATATCGCTGTATACTATTCTGCTGTGTGGCCAGAACAATTTATCTATCCTTCTACCAGTTCATGGACTTGCTTCCAGTTGATTGCACTTTTATATCCTAACAGCATCAACTGGAAGTAATTCCTTATCACCTTATAGAGCTCTTTCCTATTCTCTTACCTCCACTTTCATATAGGTTATAAAAGTAATAGCTTTGTTGAGATATAATTCATAAAGCATAAGGTTCACCAATTTAAAGTGTACAATTCAGTGGCTTTTAGTTTACACACAAAGTTGTGTGTGGATCAACACTATATAATTCCAGATATTTTCATCACCACAAAAAGAAACTCCATACCCATTAGCAGTCACATCTTATCCCTAATCCTGTCTACTTTCTTTTTCTAAGAATTTGTCAATTGAGGATTTTTCATGTAAATAGAATCCTATGTGGTCTTTTTTTTCTGGCTTCTTTCGCTTGGCATAATGATTTCAACGTTCATGCACAGTGGCTGCGTGTATCAGTACTCCATTCCTTTTCGATATAGCACATTTTGTTTACCCATTCACCAGCTGATGGACGTTTGTATTGTTTCTACTTTCTGACTTCTAGAAACAAAGCTATGAACATTCACATGGAATATTTTGTGTTGGCATGCTTTTACTTCTCTCAGGTAGATATCTAGAATTGCTGGGTCATATGGTAACTCCATGTTAAACTATTTGAGAAACTGTCAGACTGTTTTCCAAAGCAGCTGAACTATCAGGCCAGAATACTGGAGTGGGTAGCCTTTCCCTTCTCCAGGGGATCTTCCCAACCCAGGGATCGAACCCAGGTCTTCTACATTGCGGGTGGATTCTTCACCAGCTGAACCACAAAGGAAGCCACGGGGATAGAGACTGTTGCATCTATATAGATCAATCTGGAGAGTACTGCCCTCTTTACAGTATTCTAACTCAGGAACAGGTGGTGTCTATCCATTTATTGTAGATCTTCTTCAATTTCTTTCTATGGTTTTCAGTGTACAAATCCTATAATTATTTAAGTAAATTTATTCCTGAATATTTTATTCTTTTTATGCTATTGTATGTGGAATTGTTCTAATTTTATTTTTAGATTATTCCTTATTAGTGTATAGAAATACAACTGGTATATTGTCTTGTATCCTACAACCTTGCTGAACTCATTTACTGGTTCTAATATAGTTCTTTGTGGATCCCTCAGGATTTTTAAAACAAGTTTAATTTTATTAATTAATTTATATACTTGCTTAACAAAAGGATTTAGCTTTTTTTTTTTTTTTCATTTTTCATTTTTCAGTCCCTGCATAATGTTAGGATTATCTGGTGTTTGAGGAATTTGATAGAATTCCCCTATATATGGTATATATTGCAAGTAAATTGCAAGTGAAGTCACTCAGTCATGTCTGACTCTGCGATCCCATGGACTGTAGCCTACCAGACTCCTCTGTCCATGGGATTTTCCAGGCAAGAATACTGGAGTGGGTTGCCATTTCCTTCTCCAGATCTTCCCGACCCAGGGATTGAACCTGGGTCTCCCACATTGTAGGCAGACGCTTTAGGGTCTGGACAACCATGGAAGTCCAATATATCATATATATAGGTGTATTTATTTGATAAATTTCTCTATTATTTTATGGAGACTGGTCTGTTTTCTCCTTCCACAAGGGTCCATTTTGGGAATTTTTTTTCCTTGGAAATTATTTATTTTATCTGTGGTTTGAAATTTGTTAACATAAAGTTGTACAAAATAGTCTCTCTTTTTTTTTTTTTTAAGTTTCCTCTGTGCCTATGGTTATTTCCCCTATGTGCCTTCTTATTGTGTATTTTTTGTGCTTACTTCCTTTTTCCCTTAATTAGTTTAGCTATTGATTTGTTGATCTTGTTAATTTTTTCCAAAAGAACCAGCATTTTGATTTATTATTTCCACTATTTTTTGTTTCCTACCTCATTAATTATGCTTTTATGCTTATTATTTACTTCCTTGTTTGTTCTTTGATTAGTCCTTTTCTGGCTTCTTGTGGGAGATAAAATTTTAAATAAACAAAAGATAACTTACAGTTTGCCAACTATTTTTTAGCAAAAAATGAAGGGTTTTAAAAACTTCAATTCAAGCTATGAATCCTAAGAACAAAGTTCCTTCTAGAATATTTTACTTAAAAAATGTCTTTCATGAATTAAGGTTAATGAGATCAATGATGTGATATTATGATGTGAACATAAACATTTGTTTTATTCCACAAATATGTAATATGAGGACCACAGGAACAATCTAAGCCTGACACATTTGAGATACTGTCTGTACACCCTATTACATAATTTTAAGTTTTCAGTTGAATTTTTAACCATAAAGTATCAGATTATTGATGATAATTACCTCTGAAGCTAATTTTCCAATAATGGCATTCCATTTTATGCTTGGCTGTGACTTAACATTTATTTTGCCATATGGACTGAATGTGTTTGGTCCACTTCTACCCAGAAGAGGGCGAGAAGCTTGCAAGACACAGTCTGGTTTAGGGGTGGCCGAGAGAGAAGGGAATGGGGTAGAGGTTAGTTAGGCTTGAAGTGCCAGCTAGAAGGCCCAGTTGTGGTCCAGGAGCCCTGGGACCACCTCCCTTGGGCCTCCCATGGACCACCTCCCTTGTTACCTAAGAGGGCCTCTTGGACCTCAGGGTTCCTCCCAGGATGTTGCATCCCAGAGACCCGTAGGACCTCCCTCCGGGGCGCTCCATCCTGCTGGGCTCTGGAGCCAAGTGCGAAGCTTCCAGGGCATTGACAGGCGACGTCCATACCCACCTATCCTCAATCTTTCCTTCCCGGACCTGCGGCCCTTCGCCTGGACAAAGCTTCAGCTCGCACTTCTGGACTTGGGAGAACAACCGTCATTTACAAACTAAAGCAGGCAAGAGGCAGCAGGGACCGTGGCGGGCGGTGGATCGGCCATCTCGGTGCGGAGCTCCGGGGAGTGGGGTCCCCGGAGAGACCAGCAGCAGGCTGCGCGTTTGCCGGGCCCGGAGCCCCTTCCCGACCCCTACGCCCGGACTGGAGCACCGAACTCGGGGATCCGCTTGACTTAGGAAAACATATGCAGTGAGGAATTGGTGTTCTTAGGAAATACATCGCATTTGCCAGAGATTGAACTCAGCTATACAAAGCAAGTCAGGAATCTTCTGAAGAAATAGCAACCTAAAAAAAACTAGAAGGAGGACAAAGAATACAAGTATGTTCTCATGTAAAGCGTCCTTTCTCATCTCATGAGCAAAATGATTGGCGACGCTGGACAGCAAGAGCTTACGTCGGAGAACCTGACCTCGCAGGTCACCGTGGAGCTAGCCGCTGTGCTGAAGACCAGAGCAGAGTGGCAATCGCACTTTTCACGGTTCACAGAAGGCAGAGCCACCGTCAGGCACTTGCTGAAAGCAACGTAAATTAAGTAAAAGCCGGCATGTGTGAGATTCCCGAAGACTGACAGAACACAGCAGTATTTTGGGGGGAAAAAAATCATACCACCATTTGTATTTTAAAAGGTAGGTATTGAAAGGGCACACCAACAAACTCAAAAAGGCACACCAACAACTTCTCAATAACAGAGGACAGCAGAGCAGATTACTCACCAAATCTTCACGAAATTCAACCAGGGAATATATGTATGCTTATGGCTGATTCATTGTTGTTATATGGCAGAAACTAACACAACATTGTAAAAATTATCCCCCAATTAAAAATAAATTAATAACCCATAGTTCACACACACACAAAACCAAATTGAAATAAAGACCAGTTTCAGATAAAAAAGAAATTTGACCAGGACTTGTATGAATATTATCATACTCATATATCCATATACCTATCCTCTTATATCCATATTCACATATATTTCAGAAAATATAAGAGATGGAGGAAAGAAGGATAGTGAGAACCAGAAAATCAATGAAGACATGCAGAGATTGATCAACAGACAATAGCAGTCAATGTGAAATGCTTGTGGATACCATAGTTAAGACAGCTGAATCAATGATAAAATAAATGACACAGTTGATAATAGAAACTGTCAAGTCAGAGATTGAGCCTCCTGGAGACATCTGAGGATAACACTCAGCCAATGACATGTATGTGTCTGATAATAGTCTTTCAAATTGCAGAGAAGGCAAATCAGAAGTCAAATCTGATAGCAAATCCAGAGAAAAGTTATGGCTGTTCATGAGACTTCCTTGGTGGTCCACTGGTTAAGAGTCCACCTTCCCATGCAGGGTATGTGGGTTCATCCCTGGCTGGAGAACAAAGATCCCACATGCCCCACAGCAACTAAGCCTGCACTAGGCAGCTACTGAGCCCATATGCTGCAGCAAAGACCCAACACAGCTGATAAAATAATAAAGTATTAAAAAATAAATTAAGTAAATCTCTCATACAGTAAAGAACTCATTGCTCCAATGAGTTCATGATCTTCAAACCTCAAATTCAATTCTTTAAAAACCTAAAGTTTGGTGCAGTGGGGGGTTGGGGGGAATGCAACACGAGAGAGTTCCAGCAATCTTTCCCTTCAACAAAGAAGAAAAAAGCTATATAAAGTCAGTGAATTGAATAAAGAAATGCAAATGGAGATGGATCAAAGAAATGGCCTAACAAAAATGAAGAGTGACTGTCTAAAAAATCCTCAAATGGGAGACCCAACCAGTTTGGGGCACAAATTAAATATATGTATATGAAACACATTCTCTCTATATATAGAGAAAGAGTGTACGTGTGTGTATATATATATATATATATGACGCATATACATAGGAAAACTGTGACTAGAGGCAGAAACTTAAAGTGTGGTTGACTGAGGTTGAATGCAAGCTCCCAGCACCAAGTGAACAGGCCTGACAACAGAGTGGAATGCATATAAACCATAGTTCCAAATAACTGTGCACAAGACTGGAGGAACACAGACACCAGCTACACAGAGAAGCAAAGTCAGGAGAGTGAGGGCCAGGTTTGGCCATGGACCAGGTTTGGCCATGAATGTTGATAGGAATCTCCTCTCCCTACAAGGACTTGTAAAATTCTACATATTAGAAGCTCAGAATGAAGGAATTCTTTCGGTAATTGAAGCAGAAACATTGTATGTTATAGAGGAAATGAAAGTGATTCTGCATTTGAAGAAATGAATATGAAAAGGATTATTTTCCTACTTTATCAAAGTCTATTTGGATAAAAATAGCAAAGGTGCTAAGATGTATGCAGGCAAACCTCAGAGATATTGCAAGTTTGGTTCTAGACCACTGCAATAAAGTGAATATGATAATACAGTCACATGATTTTGTTTTTGGTTTCCTGGTACATATAAGAGTTTATATGTTATGCTTATGCCTGGAAAATCCCATGGACGGAGGAACTTGGTGGGCTGCAGTCCATGGGGTCGCTACAAGTCGGACACGGCTGAGCAACTTCACTTTCACTTTTCACTTTCATGCATTGGAGAAGGAAATGGCAACCCACTCCAGTGTTCTTGCCAGGAGAATCCCAGGGACGGGGAGCCTGGTGGGCTGCCATCTATGGGGTCGCACAGAGTCAGACACGACTGAAGCGACTTAGCAGCAGCAGCAGCAGCATGCTCTATTGAAGTTTAGTAAGTGTGCAATACCATTATGTCTGAAAGAACAGCATACATATCTTAATTTTAAAAAATACTTTATTGCTAAAAAATACTAACCATCATCTGAGCTTTCAGCAGGTTAGGTCTTTTTGCTGGTGGAGGATCATGCCCCAATGTTGCTGGCTACTGACTGATTGGGGTGGTAGTTTCTGAGAGGGGGGTGGCTATGGAAATTTCTTAAAATAAGACAGTAATGAAATTAACCACATCTATTGACTCTTTCTTTCATGGACAGTTTCTCTGTAGTATGTAATGTTGTTTGATAGCATTTTACCCACAGTTGAACATCTTTCAAAATTGGAGTCAATTCTCTCAAACCAGCCTTTGCCTTATCAATCAACTATGTCTATGTAATATTCTAGTTTCTTTGCTGTCATTTCAACAGACTTTACAATATCTTCACCAGGAGCAGATTCCATCTCGGGAAACCCCTTTCTTTGCAAGTTTGCAAATATTGCAAGTTTGGTTCCAGACTACTGCAATAAAGTGAATATGATAATAAAGTCACAAGACTTTTTTTGGCTTTCCAGTGCATAAAAGTTATGTTTATGCTATACTGTAGCCTAGTAAGTGTGCAATAGCTTTATGTCTGAAAGAACAACATACCTACATCAATAAGAAGCAATCCTTCATCTGTGAAAAGTTTTATCATGAGATTATAGCAACTCAGTCACATCTTCAGGCTCCACTTCTAATTCCAGTCCTCTTGCTCTTTCCACCACATCTGCAGTTACTTCCTCCAGGGACATCTTGGACCCCTCAAAGCTATCTGTGAGGACTGGAATCAACTTCCAAACTCCTATTAATGTTGATATTTTGACCTCTTCCCGTGAATCATGAATGTTCTTAATGGCATCTAAAATGGCGAAACCTTTCCAATTCAGAGGGTTTTCAACTGATTTTGCCCAGATCCATCAGAGAAATCACTAACTATAGCAGCTATGGCCTTACAAAATGCATTCCGTTTATTTTCTATCTGAACTTCAATAGATATTGCCAAGATTTTCTTGTTTAGTTAAAATCAACTATGTCTAATAAAATAAAAAATGTATTTCTTAACTACTAACACTTGAAAGTCAAAATTACCCCTTGGCTGCAGAATGAGTATTGTGTTGTATTGTGTGTGTGCGTACTCAGTCATGTCCGACTCTTTGCAACTCCACCAACTGTAGCCTGCCAGGCTCCTCTGTCCATGGGATTTTCCCGGCAAGAATATTGGAACAGGTTGCCATTTCGTCCTCCAGGGGATATTCCTGACCCAGGAATTGAACCCACCTCCTGCACTGCAGGCAGATTCTTTACCGCTGAGCCACCTGGGAAGTCCCGAGTTGGGTTAGCAGATATGAAAACAATGTTAATCTCATTGTATATCTCCATCAGAGCTCTTGGGTGACCACATACATTGTCAATGAACAGTGATATTTCAAAAGGAATCTTTCTTCTTAATAGCAGTAAGTCTCAAGAGTGGGCCTAAAATATTCCATAAATCATGTAATAAACAGATGTGCTGTCATCCAGGCTTTATTGTTCCACTTGCAGAGCACCGGTAGAGTAAATCTAGCAAAATTCTTAAGGACGTTAGGATTTTTACAATGGTAAATGAGTCCTGATTTCACCATAAAACCACCAGATGCATTAGCACCTAATCAGAGTCTTCGAAAGCTGAGCGCCGAAGAATTGATGCTTTTGAACTGTGGTGTTGGAGAAGAGTCTTGAGAGTCCCTTGGACTGCAAGGAGATCCAACCAGTCCATTCTAAAGGAGATCAGTCCTGGGTGTTCATTGGAAGGACTGATGCTGAAGCTGAAGGTCCAATACTTTGGCCACCTCATGCGAAGAGTTGACTCATTGGAAAAGACTCTGATGCTGGGAGGGATTGGGGGCAGGAGGAGAAGGGGATGACAGAGGATTAGATGGCTGGATGGCATCATCGACTCAGGGACATGAGTTTGAGTGAACTCCAGGAGTTGGTGATGGACAGGGAGGCCTGGCATGCTGTGATTCATGGGGTCGCAAAGAGTCAGACACGACTGAGCGACTGAACTGAACTGAGAGTCTTTGAAGCTCTGAAACTAGGCAGTGATTTCTCCTCTCTACCTGTGAAAGTCCTAGATGGCATCTTCCTCCAAGATAAGGCTGTTTCATTTACATTGAAAATCTGTTGTTGGTGAGGCCACCTTCAGTGAATTATCTTAGCTAGAGCGGCATAACTCAGCAGCTTCTACATCAGCAGTTGCTGGTTCCCCTGTACTTTTATGTTATGGAGATGGTTTCTTTCCTGAAACTTCATGAACCAACCTCTGCTAGCCTCACACTTTATTTCTGCAGCTTTCTCATCTCTCTCAGCCTTCACAGAATTGAAGAGAGTTAGGCCTTTGCTCTGGACTAGGCTTTGGCTTAAGGGACTATTGTGGCTGGTTTGATCTTTGATCCAGACCACTAAAACTCCATGTCAGCAGTAAGGCTGTTTCACTTTCTTATCATTTGTGTGTTCACTGGAGTAGCACTTTCAATTTCCTTCAAGAACTTTGCCTTTGCATTCACAACTTGCCTAACTGGCACAAAAGGCTCAGCTTTTGGCCTATCTTGATTTTTGACATAACTTCTTCACTAAATTATTTCTAGCTTTTGATTTAAAATGAGAGATGTGCAACTCTTTCTTTAACTTGAACACTTAGAGGCCATCTTAGGGTTATTAATTGGTCTAAATTCAATATTGTTACGTCTCAAGAAATGGGGAGGCCCAAGGACAGGGAGAGAGATGGGGAATGGCTTGTCGGTAAGCAGTCAGAAGACACACAACGTTTAGTTTATTTAGTTTGCTGTCTTATATGGGTGAGGTGCATGGCTCCCCAAAGCAATTACAATAATAACATCAACTCAGCCATGAAAAAAATGAAATAATGTCATTTGCAGCAATATGGATGGACCTGAAGATTGTCATACCGAGTGAAGTAAGGCAGACAGAAAAAAATAAATATCATATGATAATTGCTTATATATGAAACCTTTAAAAAGAGGGGGTACAAATTAACTGATTTACAAAAGAGAAGTAGAGTCACGGATGTAGAAAATAAAGTTATGGTTGCCAGGAGGGAAAGGTGGGGGAGGAATAAACCGGGAGATGGCTATTGACATAAACACACTACTATATAAAATAGACGACTCATAAGGACCTACTCTATTGCACAGAAAACTCTTCTCAATATTCTGTAATGACCTATATTGGAAAAGAAGTTTTAAAAGAATGTGCATATTTACATCTATAACTGGTTCACTTTGCTGTACAGCAAAAATTAACACATTTTAAAATCAACCTCAGATATGCAGATGACACCACTCTTACGGCAGAAAGTGAAGAGGAACTAGAAAGCCTCTTGATGAAAGTGAAAGAGGAGAGTGAAAAAGTTGGCTTAAAGCTCAACATTCAGAAAACGAAGATCATGGCATCTGGTCCCATCACTTCATGGGAAGTAGATGTAGACTCTGATGCTGGGAGGGATTGGGGGCAGGAGGAGAAGGGGACGACTGAGGATGAGATGGCTGGATGGCATCACGGACTCGATGGATGTGAGTCTGAGTGAACTCCGGGAGCTGGTGAAGGACAGGGAGGCCTGGCATGCTGCGATTCATGGGGTCGCAAAGAGTCGGACACGACTGAGCGACTGAACTGAACTGATACTCTAATAAAAAATTTTTAAATAATAACATCAAAGATCAAAGATCACAGATCATCATAACAAATACAGCAATGATGAAATTTTTTTTAATTTTTGAACTATTGTAAGAATTACTAAAATGTGACACAGAGATACAAAGTGAGCAAACGCTGTTAGGAAATGGTGCCTATAGATTTTCTCAATGCAAGGTTGCCACAGACCTTCAACCTGCAAATAATGCAATATTTGCAAAGTGCAATAAAGTGAAGAGAGATAAAAACAAGGCATGCGTATATTTATATCACTTTAAAAACGTTTAAAAAATCAACAACACTGGAGTTTTTTTCTACCCACAACTGTGACTATTACTGGAAGTTCTTCAAAATACTGCATAGAGACTTCCCTGGCAGTCCAGTGGCTAAGACTCCACACTCCCAATGTAGAGGGCCCAGATTCGATCCCTGGTCAGGGAACAAGATCCCACATGCCCCAACTAAGAGCTCGCATGCTACAACTAAGACCCAGCTCAGCTAAATAAATAAATAATAATTTTTAAAAAATACTGGATGGATGGATAGCACCACAATACTTATTATATTTATGAATATTCCTTGACTAAATTTTGACCCTTAGTCAAGTTTATGAAGTTTTACTTTCAAAGCTGCCAAATGCCAATTTCCAACCTACAGTATTTGAAATCTGATAAACATTTCTACCTTTGACAGCATCTACAAATAACAAAAAGTTGGATTCTACCTCCTAATCATTATTTCTGAATGAAAAAGCATAGTAGGATGCTTCTGCTCCTTTATTTATATGCAGAGTTTGTCATACATTGAAGCATGCATATTATTTTTTGTAACTTAATAAATTGAACTATACTAGTTTGCTAAACTTTGCCATTATTCACTTGGAGGAAATCTTGAACAAAACAAAATCTTACTCGAGTAAAGTAAGAAAATACTTACATTGGTACCAAATGGATAACTGTGGTGAAGATCATGGTTAGTTCATCATGATTTTCTCAGCATGTCTATGTGATCCCAAATGACTAACTGAAATCTGTAAAAGCCTGGTCAATCAACCTGTTGAGTTTTACATATGGCACCAGCTGAGCTCTCCACCAAATCGTAGATCAGACAGTTTAGACATGAAAACAGCTCATGTCCACTTCTCAGCCACCTTGGTGCTGTTTCAGCTGGAAGTTTGGTGGCAGAAGCAGCTGTATTCAGCTCACAATTTTCTAGGCTGGGCTATAAATTGAATGCAGTGTGGTGATAACTACAGTTAAGACCTAAATCAAATTTGGTTTTTCCAGCTTACTGAAACTTTTAAACAGCAGTAAATGTAAGGGCTCACTTCAGAAAGTGTGATTAACTTTAGCCAGGATAAAATAAATATTTCTCACTACCTTCAAAGAAATCTGACCACATAGGATTTGCATTCTTAAATTAGCACTGAAGTAGGAGGATGGATAGTGAAATAGTCACATGCATAGTCAGCTACAAATCCAATGTTTCATTATTCTCAATACAGAGATCTACCCAGAGATCACAGAGGACCAGTTATAAATGGGTCAGAAGGAAGGGTTAGGTTGAGACATATTCTTTTTTTTTTTGGCTTTGAAAAATATTTATTCATGTCTGTCTTACTTTTAGATAGGAAAATTACCTTTTTGCCTCCACTTTATGGGCTTATGTCATAAGCACACATCAGAAGACCAGAAGATGTCAGGAGGGCCTCAGACTTGTTGCTCAGGGTGGCCTGTGTTTCAAGGTAAGTTAGTTGCCATCAGCTTACCTTTTACACTGGCTACCAAAGTGAAATGTAGTGGACTGTACTTAATGACAGCCCAACTTACAACTACGTTTAATATAATTTCTAAAATTTTATAATTAAAATTTCTTTTGAATTATTATGCCTTTACTGACATAATATTGATAAAGCCACTGATCTAGATCCAGACCTCTTCAGGGGATTGTTTTAGTTCTCTTTTTTAAGTCTTGCAGAAAGAAAATCAGCTGACACTTAAATGATGGATATTTGTTTTAATGAGCCATCATGCTCATTAAACTAGTACATTAACTGCTTCTGGCATTTAATCAGATGAATGGAGACCAAAGATATTAAAATCTGACCCTCTTATATCAGATTATGAGCTCATTTCCAAACTATTAACTACCAGAAAAAGTCTAAAATAGAGCAAGTTAACATTAGCTTTCAAAGAGACTGACTTGAAAAACATCCTGTTCTTTGAAGCTTATTTTTCTTTCAGTTCAGTTCAGTTCAGTCGCTCAGTCGTGTCCGACTCTTTGCGACCCCATGAATCGCAGCACGCCGGGCCTCAAATAGCTCAACTGGCTTGTATAGAACAAGTGTTGTGTGCATAAACTTATGGTCACTATTTCAAGTTGTAGCCTCTGCACCAAAAACAGATGAAGATACGGGAAGTGAGTAAATAGTTCAAGATATTTTGTAGCTTCAGTTGCTTTGGTCAGTGCCTGAGTGTTGGAAAAATTACTGAACAATTTCCAAAGCATCAGGAATTTCCATTTCTACCCAAGGTATTATTTTCTTCCAACAGTTCTCTGTTAAATAAAGGAAGGAAAATCTCAGCCTGTTTATAAAGTTTTCTTCCTTTATTTTACAGGTTAATAGTAACACATTTATGATAGGTACAGAGTGAAGGGGCAAAGTAGGTGATTAAATAGTTAATCCCGCTAGAGGATTATAAGTAAAAAAAAAAAAAAGTATGAGAGACCCCTGTAAGTTAATGATCACTCAAGAAAGCAGGCTTGTGTAGCAACAAAACCATGCAACAGTAGCATGAGACATGCCCCTGAACAATAAAACAATGGTGGAATGAGACCCACATCCTGCCCTGTGAGGTCAGTAAGTTGATGATTCCCAGGACAGGCTCCTCTGAGAACATTAAAAACAAAAATATAGGTAAAAGATGACATTATACTGAAACCTGAGATGATTTACCAGTTTTAGTATATGTTGCAGGCTTTTTGCCCATTTCCTTTGCACCATGACAGCCCTAGTTTGACCATGTAGGGACAAGAAAACTCCCCCACTTGGCAAGGAGGAGGAGCTGATGATGGAAGTTTTATGTCTAATCAAGAATGAGGAAGAATTCTGGTGGTGGTCTTTCTCTCCCCATTTTTCCTTTGATTATAGAAATGCAGTTCACCCAGCTTTTGGCCAGGTACTCCTTTGCCTCTCCATTTGTACCCCCTCACAATAGTCCTATACTAATAAACTTTTTTCTTACCTGTCATTCTGCCTTTCACTGAAATCTTTCAGTACCAGCACAGAAGAACTTATGCTTTTCTAAGTCCCAAAATGTGTTTTGCAGTTTCACTTATGGTTAACAATGCGTGTGTTAGTCTTTCCTTTCTAACCTTGTTAATAAATCTATCAAACCCTACCCCAGACAACGCCTTCCTTTAAACTCATCCTGTTTGGGTGAAGCTGTTACTTCCTAAGGTCCGAAACTCAGGGCACTTGTTTTCTTTTTAATAATGTTAGAGCACTTGTGTGTGTGTGTGTGTGGTGTCTAAGATGTGATTACCTAACGTTTGCCAAAATGTTTCAAATAATTTTCAGTTGGCCAACTGGATTGTGACTCCTTTTGTGGTTTTGTTTTTGTTTTTAAATTGCTTTCAATCAAGCAGGTCTATAATTTACCCCTCAGAATATATTTGTATGTACTGCTATTCAAAGAGTCACGAAAAACAAAGAAATTCTTAGAAACTGTCTTGAGGGACAGAGGCCTAAGGAGACAGTATGACTAAAAATAATGTGGCATGGTGGAGGGGCTGCCTGGCTAAGACATCAGGGGAAAGCAATGGAAATCTTAATAAACTTTGGGCTTTAACTTGTAATACTGTATCAGTATCAGTTTACTAACTGCAACAAATGTGCCATAACAATGTAAGCTGTTAATACTAGGGGAAAGTGTGATATAGAACTCTCTATATTATCTTTTTTTTTTTTT
>SJYT01080215.1:529148-576140 GCA_006410635.1 Cephalophus harveyi | reverse complement strand
TTTGTGCACTGTTGGTAGAGATATAAATTGGTTCAGTCACTATGGAAAACAATATGCAGGTTCCTCAAAAAAATTAAAAATAGAACTACCCTATGCGATCAAACCAGTCAATCCTAAAGGAAATCAGCCCTGAATATTCATTGCAAGGACTGACGCTTAAGCTGAAACTCCAGTATTTTGGCCACCTGATGTGAAGAAGGCTGAGCACCGAAGAATTAATGCTTTTGAACTGTGGTGTTGGAGAAGACTCTTGAGAGTCCCTTGGACTGCAAGGAGATCCAACCAGTCCATTCTGAAGGAGATCAGCCCTGGGATTTCTTTGGAAGAAATGATGCTAAAGCTGAAACTCCAGTACTTTGGCCACCTCATGTGAAGAGTTGACTCATTGGAAAAGACTCTGATGCTGGGAGGGATTGGGGGCAGGAGGAGAAGGGGACGACCGAGGATGAGATGGCTGGATGGCATCACTGACTCGATGGATGTGAGTCTGAGTTAACTCCGGGAGTTGGTGATGGACAGGGAGGCCTGGCGTGCTGCGATTCATGAGGTCGCAGTCGGACACGACTGAGTGACTGAACTGAACTGTGGTCCTAGTGTGATTAGATTGACTAGTTTTCTGTGATTATGGTTTCAGTGTGTCTGCCCTCTGATGCCCTCTTGCAATACCTACCGTCTTACTTGGGTTTCTCTTACCTTGGACATGGGGTATCTCTTCACACCTGCCCCAGCAAAGCACAGCCACTGCTCCTTACCTTGGAAGAGGGATATCTCCTCACTGCTGCCGCTCCCGACCTTGTATGTGAAGTAGCTCCTCTAGGCCCTCTGGCCCCCGTGTAGCCATATAAGAGGTGGATGCACACAAAAACAAAATCCAAACAAACAAAGCAAGAAAAGAGGTGGCTATAGGAGTCAGGTACACAACACACATGAGTTAAGACTGTGTGTCTGTGAAGACCAGAACACTCATACCAAATGTGGAAGGGAAGCTGCTATTTTGATTGTATTTGCCTTGGAATCCCAGTGAAACTAAACAGGTCTACCTGCCCTTGGTCAGCAATTTGTGAACTGAATGGAATGATTTCATGAACCTCTGATCTTATGATACTAGAAGCCTGATATTTTTACCTGTATCTTGTAAATTTGGATGAGAAAAATTATTACATTATTAATTTCTAAGTGAAATTTAGCTTTTCTCTCAATTATGAATGTTGATTCCAAACTACGGTTTTATTAGTGGTACCAAAAGAGATTATGTTTTCATGTATATTATTTTTGTTGAAGACATCCCGAAATGTTTATACTAATCAGTGCTTCATAATTACGATAGTTATTAGACCTGCTGCTAGCCGTGTTATTGTGTTAATAAAAAAGCACATAGATTACTGTTTTCTAAATTGCTTTTAATATTTTGATAATTGAATTTCATTATATTTCCTTTGTAACACTATGTATTTTGTTTTGTTTTGTTTTTTTAAGAGTTGTTAAAGCAACTCTTCTGGAATGAGGCCCATTTCACAGGCTTTACCAGACTTCTGGAGATTAAGACAGCACCTCCACTCCACCCCCCTCCCCACCCCCAATATGAGAGTCAGAAACTGGACTAAGTTGAGCAAAAGGACTGATTGGTATATAGTTTTCAGTAATAATAAGGCAATTCTATAGTTTCCAATAAATTTAAACATATTCAGAAAAGACATAGGAAAGCAGCAGAGGAAGGTTGCCATACTTTCTGACTTTATTCATAGATTTTTTCCTTTACCGATCTAAAGATACCATTTCCTGGAATGACTAAATTCTTTTATTAATTTGAGGACTGGCACTCAGTTATAGGCCCAGAAGGCACACAGCAAAACCAGTGAAGGTGATATCTAAATTTTAAAAAATTCTAATCAGACTTAAAAAGTAACCAACAGGGAGGAGGGTTCAGGATGGGGAACACGGCAGATTCATGTTGATGTATGGCAAAGCCAATACAATATGGTAAAGTAATTAGCCTCCAATTAAAATAAATACATTTATATTAAAAAAATAAAATAAAAGTAACCATCATACTTCTGCTCATTCTGCCTCCTGTTATACACTGATGTTTACTGTTTATGTATAGAGTTAACCCAGCAGGCATGACTGCTGGACTTCAAAAGTCCTATTTCTAAAGTGGGCCCTTGGCTGGCATTTGAGAACTTGAATTTTAAGATGGTTTCTAATACTTTGACAGGTAAGAGTAGCTCACTATGCCTACTGTTTGTTCACACAATATGGTTCATGCTGGACATCTGCTTTCCTTCAAGGAGTGTGGAATTTTAGTATGTGCCAGACAGAGGATACCTACTGGCTAAACTCCAGTAAAATCCCTGGGCACTGAGTCCATAATGAGCATCCCTGGTGGCAACACTTCACAGGTGTTGTCACAACTCATTGCTGGCGGAATTAGAGAGAGGACCCTTAGAGGCTTGTTCATGGAGGGGAGCCCATTGGATATTGATAAAAAATGATGCCAAACAGATGCTTGCCTGTTAGTTGCAGTTGCAAAGAAATGCCTCCATGTTGCCTCAGAGACTCCTCTTGCTTCTGGTTGATACTGCCTTTTATTATACATTCCTGTATCTTTTAGTTCAAGACAGGGTAATCTGAAACACCTCAATGATATTTTTTTAACCCTTGTATTAGTCTGCTCAGAAAGCCGTAACAAAATAACACAGACTGGGTGGTTAAACAGAAATTTATTTTCTCACAGGATCTGGAGGCTAGAAGTCCAAGATCAAGGTGCTGGCAAGGTTGGTGTCTGGTGGGAACTCTCTTGGGTCACAGATGGCTCCCCTCTTGCTGTGTCCTCACATGGCTGGCCAGTACTCTGTGTTTGAATGTGGGGAAAGAGACAGTGGACTCTCTGATGTCTCTTTTCATAAAAATTATAGACACAGACATAGAAAGAAACATATGGACACCCAGTGGAGTGGTGGGTGGTGGGATGGAATGGGAAATTGGGATTGATGTATACACACAAGCTATGTATTGTGTCTGGGCTTCCCTGGTGGCTCAGCTGGTAAAGAATCCACCTGCAATATGGGAGATCTGGGTTCGATCCCTGGCTTGGGAAGATCCCCTGGAGAAGGGAAAGGCTACCCACTCCAGTATTCTGGCCTAGAGAATTCCATGAACTGTATAGTCCATGGGGTTGCAAAGAGTTGGACATGACCGAGCAACTTCCACTTTATACAGTGTATATATATGCATGATGTATGAAGTAGAAAATATTGTTTGATTTCATTTATATGAGGTACCTAGTATCGTCAAGTTCATAGAGTTAGAAAGTACATTTTTAGATGCCAGAGGTTGATTGGGAAAGGGGAAGGGTGATGGAGAGGGTGAGTGGGGAGTTAGTGTTTAATGGGGACAGAGTTCTTGTTTAGGAAGGGGAAAAATTCAGGAGATTGATGATGGGAAGAGTTCCACAATAATGTGAATGTACTTAGTGCCACTGAACTGTACAGTTAAATATTGTTAAAATAGTATATTTTATACTATCTAACTTTTACCACAATAAAAAAAGCAAAAAGAAAATTCCCCAGAGCAGTGGCCTACTCTTATAACCTCTTTTAACCTTTATTGCTTCCTTAGAGATCCCACCTTTAAGTTTAGTCACATTAGGTGTTAGGGTTTCAATATGTGAATTGGGAAGGCAGGTAAAAAAATTCAGTCCATAACAATCCTATTTTTTTAAAATTAAATGTGAAGGAGTAATTTTTAGAAATAGTCTAAAATCAAAAGTTACAGCTGAAATAGGTCTGTATTACTGGGGATGTTCAGCAGTATCAATATTCAGCATTGTTCCCTGCACCCCCCCGCCCCCGCCCCGGAAAGTGCATAATTATCGATACCTGATAAATGTTCTTGCACTTTGAATACAGGAATATGAGAAAGGATTCTCATTTAAGTTTAGAAAAATTTCCAAGAATGATCAACACAAATGCTCAATTGGAAAAACAGAAATAGAGGTACCTGTAGTGTTCTTTTCCCCATAAAGCCAGAATCCTCCACAGATGGCATTGTTTTTAAGTAAAGGGCAGTTGAAGCCAACTGGCAATTTCATGGATAAGCACAGTAGCAATTCTGTATTTTAATGTGTCAGTGCTAAGAAATAGTGGTTTAGACTCACTCTTGCATTATCATAGGCTCAGAACTAAGTAATGGTGTTTCTTTCCAGACAGCATTCTTAAAATGGGAAATCTAGTGGCACAGAATGCCCTTTCTTCTGTGAGCAATGAAGCATCTCTACAGTAGTTACCTTTTGTGGATGGAAAACATTCTGAAAGTGGATATCAAACAAGTCTAAAGTGTTTTATTGGTGTACATGTGTTGTAGCCCATACTTATTTTAATAGTCAAGACTGGCATCTTTGAAGAAATAGTTTAGAAATGTGATAATGGGAATTCCAGCTTCATTACGTTCTTTGCTCCCTTTCTGCCCATATCTGCTAGATAAAATATGGGAGCACATTCATTTCACAAATCCATATTTCTTAATCCCATGAAAAAGACATTAAGAAAACATTGTCCACAGTTGAAGCAAAAGATATATAAAACTCTGAAGTATTCTATATAGTACCTATGTTTACTTCTCTCACAGCATTGATTGTGATATTTTGGTTTCCTATCTACATTTTTGTTTTTTCAACAGAAAAACGAGCTTCCTAAAGAAGATATTTTCTATAATCTCTTTATTGCCAGGGACCAGAATAGTACCTGTAGTACTTGCTAATTGAAGGAGTAAAATATGGATCAGTCATGCTGCCCAGCACAGAATAATCTCGGTCGTTCTGAGAAACAAATGATACCCTTGACAACTTTGGCAAAGAGCCTTATGAAATAGGATTATGAAAATGACTGTTACTAATTAGTGTTAAATCACAATTACAGTTAACTTCCAGCTGCAGTTTCTAACCATTTATGTCTGTAGATTCTGTATAATGCTAGTGTTCTCAGGATAGTAAAGCAATTTTATCACCACTGTTGAATGAATTAAGATCACCTGATGCCAGGGGCTGTGTTTACCAGGACAGTGCCTTAATCTCATTCTAAATAACTTTGAAGAGCAAATAATTTTTTTTTTTTAATTTTGCAGTTTCCTTTGGAGAATCTGCACACCACACTTGAATCTGAGTAGAGTGTTGTTATAACTCTCATGACCTCAATTGAATATCAGGATTGCAAATTCACTGTGAACTACTGGCCCTGCTTGCAATTGCTCTGCTTACACGCTATGGTTTGTAGAACTCTCACCTCTAAACTGACGTAGTTTGCACACCACAGGTATTATCTCATTTTAGCTTCAAATCAACACTGTAGGGAAGTGAACAAAGAGAGATGAGATGACTTGCTTGGGGCCACAGAGCTGATAGCTGTCCTCAGGCCCCAGTCTTGGTTTCCCAGCTCCAAGATGGCTCTCATTTCACTGATGTTGGTAAAACGGATCGGACTTTCAGCAATTCCAGACGTTTGTCATGTGCATTTAGATGAAGCAGAAACCTAATCATGTAGTCCTCTGAGCCTTTAAGCTGCTTCTATTTAGAGCTCTATGTTGGTCTGCTTCCAGACAGAAAAGAAACTTTCCCCACATTTAGTCACCAGGACATAGGTTCACAGATATGTTGCTCTTCAGTAATGCCTCCAAAGCATTAGCTAAGGACAGAGTTTCCCAAGTTTCAGAGGAGGGCTAGATTGAATAATTTATTGCCAGTAGATTATGCTGTCCTTTGACCACTTTTTGCAACACTGGAATTTATTCCGATTGCAAGACAGTGTGTATTTTAGTAGTAAACAAGAAAGAAATGAATAAACTTGTTGTAAACAGAAGAGTATTTAACTAACATAATAAAAGAAGGTAGATATTTTATAAGTTATTTTTCTTGGGAATTCTCAAAGTAGCCAACAATCACTTGAAACAATCATTTGTTTTATTTTAGAGCTGAATTCTGCCTTACAGTAGTGCCTTTCTAGGAGCATCATAACTGGATGCCAGATTGTTCATTTCCAATATGTCTACCATTCTTAATTCTCAGAAATTAATATTTGACAAGGGACCACAGAAAGCCTGGGCGCTATATCATGCCATCTTCATTTAAAGAAAAATACTCCTTTTGAATGTAAAAGCAAAAACTTTTATTAGTATTAAGGCTGAAATACACATATTTTTTATTCCCTAATGCCTTTCGGTATTTATTTAAATTTGGTATGCATGCAATTTCTCCTATTGTATTTTCTTTTTCTTTCTCTCTTATGGAAAAAGAAGTCAATGTATGTGGTTGAATGTAAAATACCAAATCTGGATCTATTTATGGATCTACATTTTAATGAATTTTTAGGCAGAGTTCTTTTGTGGGAATTCCTTCCTCCTCAATCCCCAAGACAACACCTGAACTTGATGATGTAGCTTTTAGTGTAGGGATTTTTTCCTTCACTTTTCAAGTAAAATCTATTGACTCAGCCTTTTCTGTACCTGAGGAAATAGAGAGCTCAAAAGTCATGTATTAAAAGCCTTTCACACTGATTTTGAGAAGCAGGTTTGTAATATTTTGAGAAGGGTCTGATTATTCAGAGAGGAGTTTCAAGATGTTTATTGAGAATTCAGACTTTTTCCGGTAAAGTAAAACAAATATTGTAATAAAACATTACAATTTTTATAAAACAAAGAAGAATTTTAAAGCATTGTATACATTTTGCAAATGAGAAAATAGAGAGCTGTCCTGTGGTTAGATTTACTTCTTAACAGTTGATTGTTTTGACCAAAATAGAATCTGCCGTCCTGGAATGTCCATTTTTCCCCTCAGCTCGGAGGTGCATGTCACAGATTTTGACATTCCAATCAAGTTATCTTTTCCCAAAGGAATCAAATCAAGTCATTCTACTAAATAGCCAGAGACACTCAGATGACCCGGAGAGGCTAGGTTCTCCTGGAAAAAATCCTTCATTTTCTGCCTCTTCTTTCTGAATCAGGTTATACCTGATTCACCCAACATTTTGAAAAGCTGACGTTTAATTTTACAGAGGTTCATTCTGTGTCCACAGTTAGGGAGTGATGTCATCTGTAGAAGTTCAGCAGAGATGTTATCCCTTAGGAAGTTCACAGTATGGAATGGAAACTGAGAGTAAAAACTATAACTGCTAAATATGCATGTAAAATGCACTCAGTTTTCCCTGCAGGCAGCAAAGAGAGGTGGTGTGGGGCATTGGACTTTGTCCAGGAATTTGCTTCCTTCCTTCAGCAGATGCCTTAGCAACTGCCTTGGATATGGTTGTGGACTGCATCCTAATTCCAACATGTAAAATGGGTGATATGTAACACAGGTCCTTTGAAAGTAATTTACTGTGATGAGAAGATGCATTGTGCCCCTTCTGAGTAAGAAAATAGTGTTCCCTAATGCTTGGAAATTCAGACACCAGGATGTAGAATGACCTACTTAGCCATTGTAGGGCATGCTATTACATGGGGAAGGGTCTGTTATGTGAGCAAAAAGCGAGCATGAAACATCAGATCCAGCCTGCTGGATTTATGACTCCATAAAAATGAGGCTGTCTGCGGGTTTGCTAATAGCAACATTTTCACACCTGGCAATCACCAAGTGGCTTGTTACTGAAATCACACTCTAGGAGGACTTTATCTGTAGGCTCTTTGGAATGGGTATGGATTGAGAGCAAAGAAAACAACCTGACAAGGCTTGATCACCTTCATTGTAATGCAGCTGACTTTTCCAAAGAGCTAGCAAAAAGAGGACTTAATGTGGACCTTTGCTCTGGTGAGAAAACTATGAAAGTAGATTTGAATTTGGTAGTTTTGCCAAACTGAAAAATCTCTATTTTATGTTCCTAGGCCATTCTACTTGGCATACTCCTTTTAGATGGATGTTTTAATTATGAACCAGAAATTCTATGGAGGTTGGCAACAGTAATAAAGCTCAAACAATGCAGAGGGAGAGACTTTAAAAATGCAAAACATCAATCAGAGCAAGTCTGTCAATAGATAAGACTTGCAACAAATGCAATTATACAAAAGTGTATCTGATGATTGAAGGGTAAGCTGACTTTATATAACACGATATAAGAGATTTGGATCTCCAGTTTTTGAACTTTATAAAACAAACACAGCACTCTTTTTCTGAAAGAAAGTCACCTCTGCATTTCCCATGGTCAAATATCCAAATAGTTGAAACCAATAGATAATTGTTGCCATAAAGCTTTAAATCATTCAGGCATTTTCTCATTTTGTCCAAATCCTCTTTGGAAAAATACACCCAAATTGGAAAACTGATACTTTTAATGTAGATTTCAGACAGTGGAAGTATTCAACACTCAGATGTGTTCTACTTTGTCAAAGATGCAGCTGATTAATTTCGATTAAAGGATATCAGAAATGTAATATCATGTAATACCACCAAAATAAAGTCAAGCTAAAATAAATGACCAGGGTGGACTTCCCTGGTGATCCAGTGGTTAAGACTCCGTGCTTCCACTACAGCAGGCTTAGGTTCAATCCCTGGCCACACTATGTGGCCAAAAAGAAAAAAAAAAAAAAGGCCAGGGTTATAATAAAGGCAAAGTAGAACAATTCATACAGCTAAAAAGTAGTTCTTTTAAATATAGAACAAAGGCAAAAGTATTCCTTTATTGAATTATAAAATACTTTTTTTCTCAAAACTAAAAATTTGAGATCACGTCTTTAAAATATGGGACAATGGAATCATCAAGATTTAGACAAATACAGGAGAGCTTGGGAAAAGAATATATTACAAGGAGAAAGATATGTGCCACTTGAATTGCAGTTTTATAAAAGCAATCAATCACCTATCCTCTGACTTCCGCTGCCTTCTCAAGGATCAGCTTTGCCCCCACCTTCTCCACGGGCCTCCCCACCTACTCCAGCTCCACAGGACCTCTTCCTTCTCTTTACTCTCGAACCACCCACCACTGTGTCATTTATTCAGTGTTTACTGTATGCTATTTTGGAGGGCTATATGTATTGAACAGATGTCCTGTCCCCATACATTGACTGTCAAGCTCTTGAAAACAGAGAAATGTCTATTATCCCCTACATCCGACTGTTCTTTGTGCTCCAGCACTCCCCTGACATTCGTTGATCGAATGAGTAGTGCTATTGCAGAGTTCATTACTTTGAAGCACTGTGTGCTTCTTCCCTTTCTGGCAGCAGAACTCGATACCCATGGGGGAGTAAGTACTGAGAGTAAAGTAGCAGGAAAAGAGATATCCAATTTCATATTTTTTGAAATTCTGATAACTACTGGGATCATTTTGAATACATCTTTAATAGGAATTTGCAAAGATTACATTTTTGAGAAATTAAAAACATTCCTTGGGAAATTAAAGATAAAAAATGTAGACTTGCCATGGGGTAACTCTAAGCAGATATATTTTAACTGATTAAAACCTGTCCAAAAATATTAAGGGAAAATGATAATATTGGGGACTCTCCAAGAGGTACCTGAATTCTTTTTTTGCCAGTAGTAGGCGCTGGATTTATGATGAATCTTTAGTTGTTGTTTTAGTGAAAAGAGAAAAAGGGAAAATATGTCCCAAACACATGGCTCCTTCTTTCCTTGGGGGTGGGGGGGGAGTGGACCACAGCTTCCACCCGATTCAGAACTGAAAGCAGTTTTGTTTACACCCATAGTCAAAGGACATCTATGCTCTTTCATAGGGTATGTTCCAGGATCTATCTTTGTGAGAACTTAAGAGCCAGCTTTGGGTTCAAAAGCGTGATCTTGGGCACTTGAGTCTACTTAGTATATCTGTTTGTACATCTATGAAATGAGATAACAGTAAATAAATATGCAAGAGGTGCCTCTTAAGTGCCAGAGACTTTTGTAAATCAGGACTATTAGGAGTGAATAAAATGAATAGTTTCCTGTACTCATGGGGCTTAGAGTCTTATACCCTCCTCATAGGGTTTTTGCAAATGTTAAATGCATAGAGACTATCCCATGGAGGTCTTAGTGGAGATTAGTGGTATTGATGGGGATGATGATGGTGATGAAGATGTTGATAAGGATGCATTTCATAAGTGTCTGTGCCAGACTGGTATGCAAGACTCTCTCAAAATTCTAATGGGAAGAAAAAGTCAACCTTTAGTCTAAGTATTACTGTATTATCTCAACTTCACATATTCAGCATACATAACCTCCATTAGGGTTAAAATCGCAGCTGTGGTCCCTAACATTTGAAGAAATGATTTTGCTAATGAAACACGTTAAGAGAACAGGCAGGGGTTATGATGTCAAGCATAGCTCCTGGCCCTTTTAACCCATGAATTGCATTTCTCTAATGTAGATTAATGAACACATTTTTCCATGCTCTGTTTTGTGTGTGTGTGTGTGTGAAGATTAATATTGCCAATTTAACTTGATCTAAAATGTGTACTTTAGCTAACGGTTCTAAACTCATGCTGAATTTTATCTATAAAATTTGATTGTTTGAGCACTCTGCAATCTATTGAAATACTGTCCTATTAACTATGACCCTGTGGATATAGAAATAGTTATTACATAAATGTGTTTCACTAATGGGAAACACTCAGGAAGCACTGGGAAAAATAGAAAAGAACTTTCCTAATCTGTGCTTACTATTAACCTCATAGTTCTATAAACCAAGAACTAAGTCTACTCTTACGTAGAACCTCGAGCTAAATTTGAATTGCAAATTCAAATTTGAACTTCTTTTAGAAGAGGCAACTATATTTTGTTTCCATAAGAATTTTAGCTTCACCTGCCCTTAACATTCTGGCATCTTTGAAGGACTTAATTAAAAAATATATATATTTGCATCCATTCATCTGCTTGTGAAAAAACATAATAGAGAGCCCTCTGGTACGGGAAGAATGAGATATATTGCTTTAACAAGCTCATTCCACCAGTCAAATTTGTCAAAGTAAAGGTGAATTAATATCTTTCTTTTTTTAATACTCTCTGCAAGAAAAAGTTGCTCATTTTATTCATGTTTGACATTTCATAGTAAAGGTAAAATTCATTTTTAATGAAAAACATCCTGCAGGGTTATTAATTAAAAGAAATGCAGGAAAAGAGAACTGTCATTTAAAAAAAGAGCAACTCATGAATTAGAGAAAGTCCCTAGTCAAAAATACAGCTCAGGGAAGTTCTCTCTCCAGGATAGGTGGCAGACCGGGCCATTGAAGTGAACTTCACCTATACCCTGGATGGTACCTGTGTCATCTGGGCATGAGGTACTTTTACATCAAAGCCATGGTAACTTAAAGAAGTAACTCCTTGAGCTTAGTACTTAGTACTCTTATTATACTTCTTACATTTAGTCCATTTTTCTCACAGAATTGTAAACTACTTAAGGTCAAAGATTGTGAATAGTGTAATCATAGCATCTACTAGCATTTTATATGTGTTCTTCAAATAACGTTTGACAAATGAGTGAATCAATATTTGGAGTGCATGCTATTAGCAAGAGGATTGAATATAGTTATCATGTACATGGATTGGTATTCCCCGATCAAATTGCCAACATCCACTGGATCATGGAAAAAGCAAGAGAGTTCCAGAAAAACATCTATTTCTGCTTTATTGACTATGCCAAAGCCTTTGACTGTGTGGATCACAATAAACTGTGGAAAATTCTGAAAGAGATGGGAATACCAGACCACCTGACCTGCCTCTTGAGAAATCTATATGCAGGTCAAGAAGCACCAGTTAGAACTGGACATGGAACAACAGACTGGTTCCAAATAGGAAAAGGAGTCCGTCAAGGCTGTATATTGTCACCCTGCTTATTTAACTTATATGCAGAATACATCATGAGAAACGCTGGGCTGGATGAAGCACAAGCTGGAATCAAGATTGCTGGGAGAAATATCAATATCTCAGATATGCAGATAACACCACCCTTATGATAGAAAGTAAAGAAGAACTAAAGAGCCTCTTGATGAAAGTGAAAGAGGAGAGTGAAAAAGTTGGCTTAAAGCTCAACATTCAGAAAACGGAGATCATGGTATCTGCTCCCATCACTTCATGGGAACTAGATGGGGAAACAGTGGAAACAGTGTCAGACTTTATTTTGGGGGGGCTCCAAAATCACTGAAGATGGTGGTTGCAGCCATGAAATTAAAAGGTGCTTACTCCTGGGAAGAAAAGTTATGACCAACATAGACAGCATATGAAAAAGCAGAGACATTACTTTGCCAACAAAGGTCTGTCTAGTCAGGGCTATGGTTTTCCCAGTGGTCCTGTATGAATGTGAGAGTTGGACTATAAAGAAAGCTGAGTGCTGAAGAATTGATTCTTTTGAACTGTGGTGTTGGAGAAGACTCTTGAGAGTCCCTTGGACTGCATGGAGATCCAAACAGTCCATCCTAAAGGAGATCAGTCCTGAGTGTTCATTGGGAGGACTGATGTTGAAGCTGAAGCTCCAATCCTTTGTCCACCTGATGCAAAGAGCTGACTCATTTTAAAAGACCCTGATACTGGGAAAGATTGAGGGCAGGAGGAGAAGGGGACAACAGAGGATGAGATGGTTGGATGGCATCACCGACTCAATGGACATGGGTTTGGGTGGCCTCCGGGAGTTGGTGATAGACAGGGAGTCCTGGCATGCTGCAGTTCTTGGGGTTGCAAAGAGTTGGACACAACTGAGCGACTGAACTGAACTGAACGTAATAATATCTCTAAGAAAAGTTTAAAGAGGTTAGATTTTTTAAAGAATTGTTTGAAGAGAAACTTATGTCATAAAAATCTGCAGAAGAGACAGGTTGTAAAAAAAATTATAATTTTTCCCTTTATGCATTCATATCTCCCTACCACCTTCTAAAACTTCTAGTTTTGCCTCTACCCTTACTCCCCAAGCTTTAGTCTCCATGTAGCTTTTTGGAACTTAGAAACACCCACTCTTCTGTTGACTATAGCATCTTTTGGAGTGTTGTAGAGGTCTGAAGGATCTAAGATATAAAAACTTTTGTCTAACTCATATTTGCAACCAATCAAGTTAGTAAATTATGACTATTACTACTGATAAAGCAGATTGGAGGTTGTGGCTTTACAGCTTTATCAAGTGGACTTTCTAGTACATTAGCCCTGAATCAGGAAGATTCACTCCAAGTGATTCACATGCCCAGCATGGGTGGAAAGCCATTGCTAAAGTGGCAACTGCCTACCCAGGGTTGTGACCGCCTTTGTGATCCCTTGTTCCCTACTGAAAAGAGATGGAGAAGATGAAGTCTTTAGATTCTGAGGGAAGACTCTTCTGACACTAAGGGTAACCAGGGAAATGGCTGCTTTGTAAGGGAATTGTGGATGGTTCCAAGTGTGCAGTATTTCCTTCCCAGAGATTTCTGGCACTTTAGGTCTACGCTAGGACATCTGGTCCACGTGAGGAGCAGGGCACTGACTAGTATCCAGTCTGTCTGTCTTGTTTAGGGCTTCTGTGATTAATGCCTGCCTCCTGGCCAATCCTCAGTCCCCTGCAGTCCTTATCTTAAATATTTCTCTGGCCACTGTCTCTAACGAAAGACCCTCTTCCAATGATTGCTTAAATAAAAATGGATAAAATACATGTTGGTTCTCTGAAAGTTTTAAACTATATGTGCTGTGTGCTCAGTCGCTCAGTCGTGTCCAGCTCTTGTGGCCTATGGACTATAGCCTGCCAGGCTCCTCTGTCATGGAATTTCCCAGGCAAGAAGACTGGAGTTGGTTCCCACTTCATACTCCAGGGAATCTTTGACCAGGGGATCTACTTCATCCCAGGAACTGAATCCACATCTCTTGTATCTCCTTCATTGGCAGGTAGATTGTTTATCGCTAGTGCCACCTGGGAAGCCCATTTTAAATTATATATCATATAGATCTTTTAAATCATCCTCGTTTAGAGAGTTGATCAACTTGGTGCTTTAGAACATTCCCTACAATGTTAAATATTCTGAGGAAATACTGCTTTTGTTGGAAAGTCAGACTCAATACTGATTTTAGGTTAAAGTTGCCTTGTCTAGGATGACAACCACTCGCAGCAGGAGGACAGCTTGCCATTCTTTACAAGTAACATGACTGCTGCTCCGTCTTGGACATCGCAGGCCTTAAGGTGGGGGGATGAGTGATTCTTTAAGGCTTTCTACATTATGAGCTGTGGTCTTCATAGGCAGACTGAGTAACCAGCTATGAATTGATTTGTCATGCAAGATCACTTTTGTACATTAAAAGCCTGACAATTTGACTTTCACTCTTGCTGTCAATTTGTGTAATATAAGTGTCTTATAGGAAAGCAAGTGGTAAAGAACTCTGCTAAACTCCAGGTCAAAACAAAATGTAGAGGAGAAGACTAAATTGTGTAAGTCTGTGGATATTAATATGTCCTTGGAAGGAAATACCCTTTACATTCTTCCTGGTTACTTATCTCAGTTCCATCCTTCTCCATTCATTGCACCTAAGAGTCTTTTAGATTCGAAATCAGATTTTGAATTAGGCATTCTGAAAGCTGTGATATTTTACTTGATTTTTTTCACCAAAATTTGATTCTCTTTCTTTATATCTATATGTAGATATAGATAGATATAACTAGACATAGATTTATTTTTTTTTACTTGGTTTGATGTCAAAAAGTCCATTTGACCATGTTCTGAGAGTATTTGTGGTAATATGAAAAAGAAATTATTGACTAAGAATGAGAGAATCTATATTTAAACCAAGGTAACAGTTCTTATTTACTTTTTATATTGAATGGCCATCTTAACCTGTTGTGCCTCAATCTGGTCATCTTTAAAATTGAAATAGTTGTAATATCTGACACATTTGTAGCTCTTGAAGTTTAGGAATCTATTTAAAGTGCAATATTTTATGTATCCTTCAGGGATCATATCTCCATTTAATAAATGAGAAAACCAGGGCCTACAAAAGCAGCATAACTTACCAAGACTTCTCAATATTAAATGGTGAATAACAGTTCTAGAACCAAAACCCGTCTTCAGAAAGTCTACTAATTTTTCCCTTATATGAATATGTTCTGCAGAACTCAGGGAATTATTAAGAGAAGTTAAATGAGGTAGAGCAAAAAGGGTTTTAAAAAATCAATAGCTATACAAGGGTATATTAATATTTAATAAAGCAAGATTGTTTTTTACTAATGAAACCCTTGAGATTCTTACTTTTCTCTTTAGTTCCTTGAGATTAGAAGAATTCAAGGCTCATATGAAATAAAGAAGTTAATATAGAGGTAAACATTTGGATAGCAGTCTTTTAAATTAATTAATTTATCTTAATTGGAGGTTAATTACTTTACAATATTGTGGTGGTTTTTGCCACATGTCGACATGAATCAGCCATGGGTGTACATGTGTCTCACCATCCTGAAACCCCCTCCCATCTCCCTCCCCACCCCATCCCTCTGGGTTGTCCCAGAACATCAGCTTTGAGTGCCCTGCTTCATGCATCAAAAATGCACTGGTCATCTATTTTACATATGGTAATATACATTCTGCTGCTGCTGCTGCTAAGTCACTTCAGTCGTGTCCGACTCTGTGCGACCCCATAGACGGCAGCCCACCAGGCTCCCCCATCCCTGGGATTCTCCAGACAAGAATGCTGGAGTGGGTTGCCATTTCCTTCTCCAACACATGAAAGTAAAAAGTGAAAGTGAAGTCGCTCAGTCGTGTCTGACTCTTAGCAACCCCATGGACTGCAGCCTACCAGGCTCCTCCATCCATGGGATTTTCCAGGCAGGAGTACTGGAGTGGGGTGCCATTGCCTTCTCCAGGTAATATACATGTTTCAATGCTATTCTCTCATATCCTCCCATCCTCGCCTTCTCCTACACAGTCCTAAACTCTTTCTTTACATCTGTGTCTCTTTTGCTGTCTTGCATATAGGGTTGTCATTACCGTCTTTCTAAATTCCATACATATGTGTTAATATACTGTATTGGTATTTCTCTTTCTGGCTTACTTCGCTCTGTATAATAGGCTCCAGTTTCATCTACCTCATTAGAACTGACTCAAATGCATTCTTTTTTTTATAGCTGAGTAATATTCCATTGTCGGAGAAGGCAATGGCACCCCACTCCAGTACTCTTGCCTGGAAAATCCCATGGATGGAGGAGCCTGGTGGGCTGCAGTCCATGGGGTCGCTAAGAGTCGGATACGACTGGGCGATTTCACTTTCACTTTTCACTTTCATGCATTGGAGAAGGAAATGGCAACCCACTCCAGTGTTCTTGCCTGGAGAATGCCAGGGACAGGGGAGCCTTGTGGGCTGCCGTCTATGGGGTCACACAGAGTCGGACACGACTGAAGTGACTTAGCAGCAGCAGCAATATTCCATTGTGAATATGTACCACAACTTCCTTATCCATTCAATCTGCTGGTGGATATCTAAATTTCTTCTATGTTTTAGCTATTGTAAACAGTGCTGCAAAGAACACTGGGGTACATGTGTGTCTTTCAATTCTGGTTTGTGTATGCCTAGCAGTGGGATTGCTGGGTCATATGGCAGTTCTATTTCCAGTTTTTTAAGGAATCTCCACACTGTTCTCCATAGTGATTGTACCAGTTTGCATTCCCACCAACAGTGTAAGAGGGTTCCCTTTTCTCCATACTCTCTCCAACATTTATTGTTTGTAGACATTTTAATGGCAGCCATTCTATCTGGAGTTAGATGATATTTAATTGTGGTTTTGATTTGCATTTCTGCAATAATGAGTGATGTTGGGCATCTTTTCATGTATTTGTTAGCCATCTGTATATCTCCTTTGGAGAAATGTCTGTTTAGTTCTTTGGCCCATTTTTTATTTGGGACATTTATTTTTCTGGTATTGAGCTGCATGAGCTGCTTGTATATTTTAGAGATTAATTCTTTGTCAGTTGCTTCATTTGCTGTTATTTTCCCTCATTCTGAAGACTGACTTTTCACCTTGCTTTTAGTTTCCTTTGTTGTGAAAAGTCTTTTAAGTTTAATTAGGTCCCATTTGTTTATTTTTATTTCCATTTTCTGGGAGGTGGATCATAGAGGATCTTGCTGTGATTTATGTCAGAGAGTATTCTGCCTATGTTTTCTTCTAAGAGTTTTATAATTTCTGGTCTTACATTTAGATCTTTTATCCATTTTGAGTTTAGTTTTGTTTATGGTGTTATAAAGTGTTCTAGTTTCATTTACAGGTGGTTGACTAGTTTTCCCAGCACCACTTGTTAAAGAGATTGTCTTTTCTCCATTGTATATTTTTGCCACCTTTGTCAAAGGCAAGGTGTCCATAGGTGCGTGGATTATCTCTGGGCTTTCTATTTTGTCCCACTGATCTATATTTCTGTCTTTGTGCCAGTACCATACTGTCTTAATGACTGTAGCTTTGTATTTGGATAGCAGTTTTTAAACTTGATTTTTAGTCTTTGGACTTAATTATTTTTAAAGAATTTGTTTCTTACAAAGAATATGTATCTTTGTAGTTGATTTAAAATATTATGTTAGTTTCTGTTGTACAAGAAAGTGAATCAGATATATATGTGTATATATATATATATATATATATTCAGATATATATGTGTGTGTGTATATATATATACACACACACATATATATCCACTGTTTTTTAGACTCTTTTCCCATGTAGGCCATTACAGAGTATTGAGAAGAGTTCCCTATGCTATATAGTAGGTTCCTGATGCTGACTGTATAGAGCTTCTCCATCTTTGACTGCAAAGAATATAATCAATCTGATTTCAGTATTGACCATCTGGTGATGTCCACATGTAGAGTCTTCTCTTGTGTTGTTAGAAGAGGGTGTTTGCTATGACCAGTGCATTCTCTTGGCAAAACTCTGCTAGCCTTTGCCCTGCTTCATTTTGTACTCCAAGGCCAAATTTGCCTGTTACTCCAAGTATCTCTTGACTTCCTACTTTTGCATTCCAGTCCCCTATGATGAAAAGGACATCTTGTTTGGGTGTTAGTTCTAGAAGGTATTGTAGGTCTTCATGGAACCAGTCAACTTCAGCTTCTTTGGCATTAGTGGGGCAAAGACTTGGATTACTGTGATATTGAATGCTTTGCCTTGGAAACTAACAGAGATCATTCTGTCATTTTTGAGATTGCACCCGAGTACTGCACTTTCAGACTCTTTTGATGACTATGAGGTCTACTCCATTTCTTCTAAGGGATTCTTGCCCACAGTAGTAGATACAATGGTCATCTGAATTAAATTTGCCCATTCCAGTCCATTTTAGAGAGGTTAAAGCGTCTGCCTCCTATGTGGGAGACCTGGGTTTGATCCCTGGGTCGGGAAGATCCCCTGGAGAAGGAAATGGCAATCCACTCCGGTATTCTTGCCTGGAGAATCCCATGGACAGAGAAGCCTAGTAGGTTGCAGTCCACGGGGTCGCAAAGAGTCAGACATGACTGAACGACTTCACCTCACCTCAGTCCATTTTAGTTCGCTGATTCCTAAGATATCAGTGTTGACTCTTGACATCTCCTGTTTGACCACTTCCAATTTACCTTGATTCATGGACCTAACATTCCAGGTTCCTATGCAATATTGTTCTTTACAGTGTCAGACTTTACTTTCACCACCAGACACATTTACAACTGGGTGTTTTTTTCTGCTTTGACTCAGCCTCTTCATTCCTTCTGAAGCTATTTCTCATCTCTTCTCCTGTAGCATATTGGGCACCTACCAACCTGGGGAGTTCATCGTTCAGTGTCCTATCTTTTTGCCTTTCATACTGTTCATGGGGTTCTCAAGACAAGAATGCTGAAGTCGTTTGCCATTCCCTTCTCCAGTAGACCACGTTTTGTCAGAACTCTCCACCATGACCCATCCATCTTGGGTGACCCTAGATGGCATGGTTCATGGTTTCACTGAGTTAGATAAGGCTGTGTTCCATGTGAATGGGATTAGTTCCCTTACAAAAGGGGCCTTAGAGAGTAACGTTGACATATATACACTACCATATGTAAAACAGATAGCTAGTGGGAAGCTGCTGAATAGCACAGGCAGCTCAGCTCAGTGTTCTGTGAAGATCTAGAGGTATGGAGTTGGGGGATGCTTGGAGGCTCAAGAGTGGGGGATAGATGTAAACATATAGTTGATTCACATTGTTGTACAGCAGAAACTAACACAATGTTATGAAACAAGTATACTCCAATTTTAAAAAATTAAAAATTAAAAAAAGAAAAACAAACACAAACTTGGTACGGCAAAATAGAGTGTTGCAAATAATAAATGTTCAACTAGTTATAAAAATAAAAAACAATAAGAGACGCAAGAAACTCCCTCACCCCATTCCACCATGTGAAGGCATAGAGAGAAGAGACTATCTATGAAACAGAAAAGAGATACTAGACACAAAAGCTGCTAGCATCTCCACATTGTACCCCTCCGCCTCCAGAACTGTGAGAACTATATAAGCCATTTGGTTCATGTCATTTTTGTTACAACATCCCAAACAGACTAAGACAGAGATCCACAAATATGTAGATCAACAAATATATGTTGAATGACTACTGTGTGACAAAAAGTTGAAGGGAATGAAAAGTAATAATGAAGTAAAAAACCTCTTTTGAGTGTCAATTTTATTCTGGGAACTGACTGGTTAATTTAATTAACCAAGTTGGAGATGGAGTCTAGTGGAAAAATCCAAATATTTACTCCTCTGAAATAAATGTAGGCAAGATACATTTGGGTGATAAAGGACCATCCTGGCCTTAGCAGTGTGGCCAAGTTGGAAATTTGTGTGTAAAGGCAAGTTAGTCTTTTGATGCAGATTTCTGACTCTTGCCTTGACAGAGGAAGCTGAGATCTTGGAGTGCTTTAATGCAGTGGAGTTCCACTCAGGCTGCACTCAGAATCACTGTCATTCTGGGGAGCTTTGAATAAAAGTGTGATGCTGGGCCTCACCCCTAGAGATTCCAATTTAAATTGGTTTGGAACAACACATAGATATCTTTTTCTTTTAATTTTATTTTTTATGTTCCCTAAGTGATTATAATGTGCAGCCAGAGTTGAAAACCATGTTTTAGGTCAGTGATTTTAAAACCATGCATAAGAATCACTTGGGGGATATTGGCTAAAATTTAGATTCCTTGGGGCCTGTCCTAAAAGATTTTGATTTAGGTCATCTGAAGTAGGACCCAGGAATCTACCCTAAATGATTATAAATTGGATGCTTCTTGGAAAACACTTTGAGAAATACCACTTTTGAGCTTCAAGTGTTTGCAATCTTGTTGATTGTTTTGTGGAAACCAGACTAGATATTTTAAATCACTAAAATGAGTATATAAAAAATCAGCTTTCTCAGATAGCTAAGGGAGAAGAATATAGTTATTTCTTCCTTAATTTTTAAAAAATTTCTGGCCCTTCCCACTCATCTATAAAATTAGGTGTTTGTTGTACAAGAGTGTCTCCCCTTTTGGACTTAGACTCAGTCTATAAAATCTTTTAAGATTTTCTGCTTTGGATTATTATTACAATGTAATTGAATTATTTTATTCACTTTATTTGGGCTTCCCAGGTGGAGCCAGAGGTTAAGAATCCATCTGCCAATGCAGGAGACACAGGAGAAGCAAATTTGATCCCTGGGTCAGGAAGATCCCCTGGAGTAGAAAATGGCAACACATTCCAGTTTTTTTGCCAAGAAAATTCCATGGACAAAGGAGCCTGTTGGGCTACAAACTATGGGGTCACAAAGAGTCAGACATGGCTGAGCAACTGAGCATACACACACACATATTTGTCTTATTTAGTATTTTTACATATTAAAATATAATTGTGTTAGCTTATTTTAAAGTCTGATAATAAAACCTACAGAAAATTGAAGATCTTTCAGAAATCTAAAATAAGTTGAGGGACTTCCCTGGCAGTCTAGTGGTTGACTCTGCATATCTACTGCAGTGGGTACAGGTCCCATTCCTGGTTGGGAAACTAAGATAACCACTTAGTTATACTGTGTGGCAAGAAAAATTAAAAAATAAAATAATAAAATTAAATAATTTTGCTGTAAAAAAGTAAGTTGAATCACATATTATAGGGTACCTCATACTCTCTTTTTTGTGACATTAGCAAACTAAAGTTTCTAAATATTTTATATGCTTTTCATGCCACTTGTTTACAGATATGATTGCATTTAATCCTACCAGGCCTTTGAGGAAGATATTGTGGTTCCATTGTGTAATCCAGAAAACTGAGATCCCCAGAAGTTAAGAAAAAAGAGTGTAATCCTGATAAGCAGCAGAGATGAAATTAAGCACCAGGATCTCACTTTGAGGCTGGTGGTCTTTTCTCATAGCTAAAAATAAATCACAGATGATTTTTTGTAGAGTTAACAATTTGTAATACTTCTTATTTAAAACACTAATTCTATTCTTTGTTGCTAGAACACAAACGTAGAGGCTGTTTTTAAAATAAAAGCAGAAAATGAAACTTTATTGCTGTGTATTGCCAGGGAAGAAGATTAGATAGATAATAGAATTTTTAGAAAATAATACTAACTTCTATTAGCCAAAAGTTTCTTTATCATATTCCGTTCCTCTCTCTCTGGCAATGCATTTTAAAAAGTCATTCTAAGTGAGTTGCAAATATCACTCACGTGGATGAATTCTTGCCAAGCCTTATACTATTTTGGGTGGGGGGAGGGGACTCAGAGATTCTATAAGATATTGGAAGAGATGACAGAGTTTTTACAATCTAAAATCTGGATAACTCAATCAATTTTAACTGAAAGTTGGTTTGGCATGTTCAGTTCCTTAGAAGAGTGAGCCATGGTATGCTACTCTGCTTGTAGTTCACTATCTACAGGCAATTTGTAGTACAGAGTTAGATCATTCTGTCTGCAGTATCATGAGCTATCCTTAGTGCTTTTCTCCCATCTTAATCTAGTCCATTGACAGAACAGGTCTTTGTATTGTCAATCATCCTCTCATCTGAAAATATAATATAGTCTTTTCCCCCTACATCTGAAGCATTAAATACCTTAGAAAAGTTCTGAAGAATAGGTCCAAGCCACTTCATCTGAAAGTATACTTGTTTTGCTGGGACCATTCCATTATAAGTCTTCTTCACATAGTGATCTACAGAGTTTAAGATTATAATGCTTGCCCTTAAAATGGGAGGAGGATGTCTTTTATATTTATAAGCACTTTCCTTTTTTTTCCACACTCAGTGAAATCAAGGCATATGTTTAAGTGACTTCTACTTAAAAATAAGACATGTCTGGAAACTAGCAGATTAAGTCTAGTTAAGTAAGTAATGGAAGCCAGAAATAAGACTATTAAAGGTTTCCCACGAGTTCTTGGTTTTAAATTGCGACATAGAGCTCATCAGTCAGTATTGCTCTAAAGAGACAGGGAGAAGGTTTTATATGTTGGTGGCTACTAATTTCATTCTTACTAAGAATTATCCAAAAATGATTTCTTGACACTAAACAATCAGCTGTGAATGTAGAGTTGATTAAACTTCATTTCTACCACAGTATTAAATATCTTTTATGTATAGCTTGTCAAAATAGCAAGGTGAGCTTACTAAAATAAAAGAAGAAAACCAGAATGAGGTTAGAGCATAGGAATGTTTTATTTTTGGAATTATATCTCTTAAAAGTCACGTTCTTTGAACTAGCTTCACAGAATAGTAAGACTTTTTCAGAACGAGATGAAAGCAAGGAGAAATTTTGGGTGTAATGTTGGGAAAATCAGCAAGAGAGCAACATAGTGTAGGGAGCTGATGAGCAAGAGGAGAGAAATAGATGAAAAAGTAGATGAAATGAGGCTATCTTTGTCTGAACACCTAGGCAAAAGATATGAAGGTCATTATTATAATTGCATTTATAAGATCAGATAAGACACACACACACACATATACATACAGAAAGGTTGAACAATAGACAAATGTGAAGAATGACAAGAAATGTGTCTTTCTGTAGTCAAATATATCCTCACAAATGCCTGTATACATACCTGCTGTATACTGTGGCCACATTTTGGTTTGAAAGACTTACACTGATGTCTTAGTCCATGTAATGATTCTATTACAAACTGACTCCTACTTGATTTTTCTTTCTTCTATTAGTTAACCAGACTTATTTAAATGTGTGATTATAGGAATGGAAAGCAGCTTAGCTATTTATATGGTCTGTTTGTCAGAGAAAGGATTTTTAGCAGTGCTGATTCAGATTTTAAAACATTTCCATCCCACACCACCAAAAACATCTTACTTTGCTAAAAGGTTCACATTTGATTATATTTTATGCTTATGGCCTATCTATAAAACACCATTAAATGCTATTGTAAATTAAAGATAATGTGCTATTGGCAATCCTTGAGCTATGCAGCAAACTTTCCCTTCAATTCTTCAAACTTCTTGCAGGTTTATATAACAAAGAATAACACTCAAATCCCACGCCCTGAGTCTACAGGAACATAAATCTTCGTCCACTTAAAATATTCGTGCAGAACTTTCTCATAGTATTTCAATCTGCACAATGGTGCCATGATTGAAGCTGGTGGCCCTTGGGATTTATAGTTTCAATGGGTCACAGAACTCCCTATGCTCCTTAACAGATTTCTCTAAATATTGGTATTTAGTAAACAATATCTGGGGCTTTCCAGATGGCGCTAGCAGTAAAGATCCCACTTGCCAATGCAGGAGACTTGGGTTCTATCCCGGCTCTGGAAGATTCCCCTGGAGAGGAATATGACAACCCATTTCAGTATTCTTGCCTGGAGAATCCCCATGAACAGAGGAGCCAGGCACGCTACAGTCCATGGGGTCTCAAAGAGTCTGACATGACTGGAGTGACTTAGCATACTAGCAATATCTTAGATGTCCTTCAGCACGCTGATGCATAAGTTTTTGTTTTTCAAATGATGTGTTACCTTAGCACTGCCTCAGAACTCCCCCTCTAAGAACTCTTAAACTTACACTGACCCAAAAAAGGAAACAAAAAATCCTCAAAGAGCCATGCCATTTGGACTAAAGTTTCTAAACCTTTGTTCAAATCAAACTTCAAAGAAATCTATTGAATTTTTGAAATAACATTTAAAATGTTTCATGTCTTGGGCAATAGATATTCTTGAGGAATATTTTATAAGCCTTATTATATTCACAAAGAAGCACATGACCTCACAAGAGATTGAGTACTTCTTTCAATTTAATTAATAAAACATGCTGTATACCACTGCCTTTGACTCTGGAACCATACTATAATTTTTACTGGACAGAAAGTCTACTGCTGCCGTTATTAATTTCCACAGATCAAGGATGACCCCTAAATATCCACATTACCATTAAAATCTACTTACAGACGAAGTTGCCACAAGTCTGTCTAAATTCTTCCTGAAGATGGTACTGCTCCTGATCAACCTACTCCTACTGCCTGGCATACCCTATATCCTCCCTACTTCTCTTTCTGTTAAGTCCTTTAAGACTCAGCTAAAATAGTACCATCTCTAAAATCTCTTTTAGAACCCTTCAATCACTTTCCATCTTTCATAATGTGCTTTGTATGTGTGTATGAGAGAGTTCCTTCTATTAAAGGCCTTTTAGAGTTTGATTTGTATTGAGGTTTATATGGCTGTATATTCCTAAGTAGATTGCAAAGTGCTGTAAGAGTGAGACTATGTTTTATTCATCATTGCTCCCTTCATCAGTCACTGCCTGACCCTCAATAGATACTTAAAAAGTGATTTCTGTTTAACTTTGGGGTGAATGTTAAGTTTATACCAGATATCCTAAATGCGATTTTAGGATTTGATAGGAAGATGAGCCCTATACATTATCCATAGAATACTTACTTGGGCAGGAATATATTAGCATATGTAAATCATAGTGGGCAAGGTAAATTAAAGAAATCACAGTATGATATTTTAAAGTGTTTTCTCTTCCCTTTTTAATGGAGTGATACGCTTTCAGGCAATAGTGCCGAGTCTCATTCATTCACAATGAATTCTTCATGTTTCAAGAAAGTGTAAATGTCCTGGGTTCTTATGTTCCATAACTCTTAATAAGTAGTAGTTGTTAATAATGAATATTGCATTTCTCAGCTCCCACTTTAACAAATCTTTAAGTCATGCTTGGCAGGGATTTATTTTATTTTTTCTTTTTTGGAACCTATTTTCAGGAAGTCTGACTTCTCCACAATTAAGAATGCCATTTTTTATTACTTATCTCTTAATATAGAGAATCACTTTCACTCTATAAAACTCTGAATGCTGCTGCTGCCTGCTGCCAAGTCACTTCAGTCATGTCTGACTCTGTGCGACCCCATAGACGGCAGCCCACTGGGCTCCCCCATCCCTGGGATTCTCCAGGCAAGAATCCTGGAGTGGGTTGCCATTCCCTTCTCCAATGCATGAAAGTGAAAAGTGAAAGTGAAGTCGCTCAGTCGTGTCCAACTCTCAGCGACCCCATGGACTGCAGCCCACCAGGTTCCTCCATCCATTGGATTTTCCAGGCAAGAGTACAGGGTTGGGGTGCCATTGCCTTCTCCTGAATAGATTTATTTTAATAACAGCTCATATTTATATAGCATGGTATAAATTGCATATGGACTTTTATATGTGTCATCCAAGTTGATCCTCAAAACGACACTGAAGTAGATAGAGTGGATTTTGTTCTCATTTACACAGATGAATAAACAGACTCAGAGATGACCCACACCAGTCCACTTACCCTCAGTAAGCCATTCCATGGGTACAGAACCCAGGAATTCTAACTCCTGTGGCAGTCTGTATCATTCTACTTTGTGCTACCTCTAAGGAATTAGAAATCTATTTATTCACTCAACAGGTACACCTTATACATTGTGCCAGATGCTGTGTGCTCTAAGCACTCAGTGTACATCAGTGAACAAGAAAACAAATATCAAGTCTTTTTTAAAGATTAAATTCAGGCTGGAAAAACAACAAATTCAATAAAGGAAATATATAAATTATTATATAGTAATAAATAATGTGGAGGGAAATGAAGCAAGGAAAGGGATTGGTGCATTTTCAGAGGGTTGCAACTGTACATAGGATAATTAGACCTTGTGAAAAAGTGACTCTTGAGGCAAGGCCTAAAAAAGATGGAGAGAGGCTTATGATATTGAGGGGCTTTATGCAGAGGAAATAGCAAGTGCAGAGGGCTGAAATAGGATTTTTCTTAGCATGTCTGAGGGACAGAAATGGGGCCAATGAGGCTGGACTGTGACAAGCAAAAGAGAGGCTAGTGAGAGATAAGATCAAAAAGTACAGAGTCTAGGAGCTACTATAAGGGCTTTGATTTCTACTCTGAATAAGATGGGAAACCATGGGAGAATTTGGAGTAGAAGGCTAGTAAGGCATGATGACATACATGCTTTAAAATTCACTCTTACTTCCATCTTATACACTAAGAATATGTTATGGGGTAGAGAAGCAGGGAGATGTAGAAATGCAAAATGAGAGACCAGTGAGGAGGCTATTGCACCTACTCAAGTTTTGGGGTTGCATTAGTTTGCTAAAGATGCCTTCATAAAGTCCCAAAATCTGGGCAGCTTAGAACAAAATTTATTGTCTCACAGTTCTGGAGTCCCCAAGTCTGAAATCAAGGTGTCAGCAGAGCTATACTCTGTCTGATGCCTCTAGAGAAGAATCCTTGCTTGCCTTTTTTAGCTTCTGTTGAATCCTTGGCATTTCTTGGCTTGTAGGTATATCACTTCAGTCATGTGGCTGTCTTCTTCCTGTGTCATCACATCTTTCCACTGTGTATGTCTGTCTCTGAGTTTCCTCTTTTTATGAAAACACCAGTCATATTGGTTTAGGGTTAATCCTAGAGACTTTATTTTAACTTGATTACCTCTGTGAAGACTATTTCCAAATGAAGCCACATTCTGAAGTACTAGAGGTAAAAGCTTCAATAGATCTTTTCTGAGGGACACAATTCAGCCTGTAGTAGTGGCTTAGACCAGAATGGTATTGGTATTAGTGGAAATAGTAAGCATCAACATTTACGGACTAATTGAAATATATATTTTCAATTATTATAGATATATACTTCAAAAGTATATAGCAAATGCATATTTCTTTAGGTGATGCAAGGGGAAAGCATCTGAGGAACATCAGATATCAAATACCTCTCTTCAGTTCAAGGGGTCTCTAGGTAGCTCACATGGTCCTAAGTTGTCTTGCCTCACTGTGTTCCACTGTTTGCTTTGCCCTGTAACTGGGATAATTACCATTCCTGAGGCCACCCAAGGGAATTCCTAATTGCAGCTGCAGCTCCAGCATTCTTGTTACCTCTTTATGTCACCAAAATTGATATCAACTCTCCCTGTTGAACCTAAAAGTCTGCATGCTACAAAGTTGTCCTCCCACTTTCCAAACTGAACATCATTAAGCTTTGTTTCCTGCAATATCTCTAACAGGGTCTCAGGTATAGTGATTATATATAATCACTATATATATATATAATCAGTCTCTCACACATTTTGACATGACACCTTCCTTGGTCTTGAGATGTAAAAATCCAGCCTGATCTGCACCAAGTACTTGGTTGCACTTGTCTTAATTTCAAGTGAACACATAATGTAGAACCTAATACTGGTATATGGCTGCTGCATACAATATGTCAATTCATGACTTTGAAAAACTTTCCTATAATATATCAGAATAGTAGGTTTTTCATGGCTATCCAAAATGTTTCAATATCCAAAATGTTTCCATATTCATTTTCTAAGTAATGACACTGATATAAAGTAGTAATAAGAAGACATGGACAGAGGAAACTTGTGGGCTACAGTCCATGGGGACACAAAGAGTCAGCAGTGACTGAGCACATCAGCACAGCACTCTTAATATTGCTGTAAAGAGCAATATTGCATAGGAACCTGGAATGTTAGGTCCATGAATCAAGGTAAATTGGAAGTGGGCAAACAGAAGATGGCAAGGGTGAACATTAATATTTAGGAATCAGTGAACTAAAATGGACTGGATTGGGTGAATTGAACTCAGATGACCATTATATCTACTACTGTGGGCAAGAATCCCTTAAAAGAAATGGAGTAGCCATCATAGTCAATAAAAGAGTCCTAAATGCACTACTTGGGTGCAATCTCCAAAACAACGGATGACCTCTGCTCTTTTCCAAGGTAAACCATTTGGTATCACAGTAATCCAAGTCTATGCCCTGACCAGTAATGCTGAAGAAGCTGAAGTTGAAGGGTTCTATGAAGACAAGATCTACAAGATCTTCTAGAACTAACACCCCAAAAAAGATGTCCTTTTCATTATAGGGGACTGGAATGCAAAAGTAGGAAGTCAAGAACTATCTGGTTGCTGCTGCTGCTAAGTCACTTCAGTCATATCCGACTCTGTGTGACCCCATAGAAGGCAGCTCACCAGGCTCCCCCATCCCTGGGATTCTCCAGGCAAGAACACTGAAGTTGGTTGCCATTTCCTTCTCCAATGCATGAAAGTGAAAAGTGAAAGTGAAGTCGCTCAGTCATATCCGACTCTTCGCGACCCCATGGACTGCAGCCTACCAGGCTCCTCCATCCATGGGATTTTCCAGGCAAGACTACTGGAGTGGGGTGCCATTGCCTTCTCCAATCTGGAGTAACAGGCAAATTCTGCTTTGGAGTACAAAACGAAGCAAGTCAGAGGCTAACAGAGTTTTGCCAAGAGAACACACTGGTCATAGCAAACATCCTCTTCCAGCAACACAAAAGAACACTCTGCACATGGATATCACTAGATGGTCAATACCAAAATCAAATTGATTATATTCTTTGCAGTCAGAGATGGAGAAGTTCTATACAGTCAGCACAAACAAGACTGGTTGCTGACTGTGGCCCAGATTGGCTCAGATCATGAACTTCTTCTTGCCAAATTCAGACTTAAATGGAAGAAAGCAGGGCAAACCACCAGACCATTCAGGTATGACCTGAATCAAATGCCTTACAGTTATACAGAGGAAGTGAGAAATAGATTCAAGGGATTAGATCTGATAGAGTGCCTGAAGAACTATGGATGGAGGTTCGTGACATTGTACAGGAGGCAGTGATCAAGACCATCCCCAAGAAAAAGAAATACAAAAAGGCAAAATGGTTGTTTGAGGAGATCTGAAGGAAATGGCAACCCACTCCAGTATTCTTGCCTGGAGAATCCCATTGACAGAGGAGCTTGGTGCTACAGTCCACGAGTTGCAAAGAGTCGGACATGACTGAGCAACTTCACTTTCACTTTCTACAAATAGCTGAGAAAAGAAGAGAAGCTAAAGGCAAAAGAGGAAAGGAAGGATATACCCATCCAAATGCAGAGTTCCAAAGAATAGCAAGGAGAGATGAGAAAGCCTTCACGAGTGATCACTGCAAAGAAATAGAGGAAAACACTAGAATGGGAAACACTAGAGATCTCTTCAAGAAAATTAGAGATACCAAGGGAACATTTCATGCAAAGATGGGCTCAATAAAAGACAGAAATAGTATGAACCTAACAGAAGCAAAAGACATTAAGAAGAGGTGGCAAGAATACACAGAAGAACTCTAAAAGAAAGATCTTCATGGCCCAGATAACCATGTCAGTGTGATCACTCACCTAGAGTCAGACATCCTGGAATGTGAAGTCAAATGGGCCTTAGGAAGCATCACTATGAACAAAGCTAGTAGATGTGATGGAATTCCAGTTGAGCTATTTCAAATCCTGAAAGATGATGCTGTGAAAGTGCTGCACTCAATATGCCAGCACACAGAAAGGCCTCCCCAAACACAGCAACCTAAACAAGATGAAAAGGCAGAGAAATATTCAGCAGGTAAAGGAACATGATAAAAGCCCAGCAAACCAAACAAAAGAGGAGGAGATAGGGAGTCTAACTGAAAAAGAATTCAGAATAATGATAGTAAAAATGACCCAAAATTTGGAAAACAAAATTGAGTTAAAGATAAGTAGTTTGGAGACAAGGATTGAGAAGATGCAAAAAAAAGTTTTACAAGGACCTAGAAGAAATAAAAAAGAATCAATCAATAATGAATAATGCAATAGCTGTTATCCAAAGCACTCTGAAGGGAACCAATAGTAGAATAACTGAGGCAGAAGATAGGATAAGTGAGGTGGAAGATAGAATGGTGGAAATAAATGAAGCAGATAGGAAAAAAGAAAAAAGAATTAAAAGAAATGAGGACAACCTCAGAGACCTCTGGGACAATGTCAAATGCCCCAACATTCGAATCATAGGAGTCCCCGAAGAAAAAGACAAAAAGAAAGGCCACAAGAAAATACTTGAGGAGATAATAATTGAAAACTTCTCTAAAATGGGGAAGGAAATAGCCACCCAAGTCCAAGAAACCCAGAGAGTCCCAAACAAGATAAACCCAAGGCGAAACACCCCAAGACACATATTAATCAAATTAATGAAGATCAAACACAAAGAACAAATATTAAAAGCATCAAGGGAAAAACAATTAACCCACAAGGGGATCTCCATAAGGATAACAGCTGATCTTTCAATAGAAACTCTTCAAGCCAGAAGGGAATGGCAGGACATACTTAAAGTGATGAAAGAGAAAAACCTACAACCCAGATTACTGTAGCCAACAAGGATCTCATTCAGATATGAAAGAGAAATCAAAAGCTTTACAGACAAGCAAAAGCTCAGAGAATTCAGCACCACCAAACCAGCTCCCCAACAAATGCTAAAGGATCTTCTCTAGACAGGGAACACAGAAAGGGTTTATAAATTCAAACCCAAAACAACAAAGTAAATGGCAATGGGATCATACTTATCAATAATTACCTTAAATGTAAATGTGTTGAATGCCCCAACCAAAAGACAAAGACTGGCTGACTGTATACAAAAACAAGCCCCCTATATATGCTGTCTATGAGAGACCAACCTCAAACATAGGGACACATACAGACTGAAAGTGAAGGGCTGGAAAAAGATATTTCATGCAAATGGAGACCAAAAGAAAGCATGAGTAGCAATACTCATATCAGATAAAATAGACTTTGAAATAAAGGACGTGAAAGGAGACAAAGAAGGACACTACATAATGATCAAAGGATCAATCCAAGAAGAAGATATAACAATTATATATGCACACAACATAGGAGCACCACAATATGTAAGGCAAATGCTAACAAATATGAAAGGGAAAATTAACAGTAACACAATAATAGTGGGAGACTTTAATACCCCACTCACACCTATGGATAGATCAACTAAACAGAAAATTAGCAAGAAAACACAAACTTTAAATGATACAATAGACCAGTTAGACCTAATTGATATCTATAGGACATTTCACCCTAAAACAATGAATTTCACCTTTTTCTCAAGTGCACATGGAATCTTCTTCAGGATAGATCACATCCTGGGCCATAAAGCTAGCCTTGGTAAATTCAAAAAAAATTCAGATCATCTCAAGCATCTTTTCTGATCACAATGTGGTAAGATTAGATGTCAACTATGGGGGGGGGGGAAACTATGAAAAATACAAACATATGGAGGCTGAACAACACACTTCTGAATAACCAACAAATCATAGAAGAAATCAAAAAAGAAATAAAATTATGCATAGATATGAATGAAAATGAAAACACAACAACCCAAAACCTATGGGATTCATTAAAACAATGCTGAGTGGAGGGTTCATAGCAATACAAGCCTACCTCAAGAAACAGGAGAGAAACCAAATAAATAACCTAACTCTACACCTAAAGCAACTAGAAAAGGAAGAAATGAAGAACCCTAGGGTTAGTAGAAGGAAAGAAATCACAAAAGTTAGGGCAGAAATAAATGCAAAAGAAACAAAAAAGACCATAGCAAAAATCAACAAAGATAAAAGCTTGTTCTTTGAGAAGATAAATAAAATAGACAAACAATTAGCCAGACTCATCAAGAAACAAAGGGAGAAGAATCAAATCAAAAATTTAGAAATGAAAATAGAGAGATCACAGCAGACAACACAGAAATACAAAGGATCATAAGAGACTACTATCAGCAACTATATGCCAATAAAGTGGACAACTTGGAAGAAATGGACAAATTCTTGGAAACGTATAACTTTCCAAAACTGAGCCAGGAAGAAATAGAAAATCTTAACAGACCCATCACAAGCACAGAAATAAAAAACTGTAATCAGAAATCTTCCAACAACAACAACAAAAAACCCCAGGACCAGATGGCTTCACAGGGGAATTCTAACAAAAATTTAGAGAAGAGCTAACACCCACACCTATCCTACTCAAACTCTTCCAGAAAATTGCAGAGGAAGATAAACTTCCAAACTCACTCTGTGAGGCCACCATCATCCTAATACCAAAAGCAAACAAAGATGCCACAAAAAAGAAAACTACAGGCCAATATCACTGATGAACATAGATGCAAAAATCCTTAATAAAATTCTAGGAAACAGAATCATCCAACAACATATTAAAAAGATCATACATCATGACCAAGTCGGCTTTATCCCAGGGATGCTAGGAAACTTCAATATTCGCAAATCAATCAATGTGATACACCACATTAACAAATTAAAAGGAAAAAGCCCATATGATTATCTCAATAGATGCAGAGAAAGCCTTTGACAAAGTTCAACATCCATTTATGATAAAAACCTTCCAGAAAGCATGCATAGAAGGAACATACCTCAACATAATAAAAGTCATATATGATAAATCCACAGCAAACATTATCCTCAATGGTCAAAAATTGAAAGCATTTCCCCTAAAGTCAGGAACAAGAGAAGGATGCCCACTCTCACCACTACTATTCAACATAGTTTTGGAAGTTTTGGCCATAGCAATGAGAGCAGAAAAAGAAATAAAAGGAATCCAGATTGGAAAAGAAGAAGTAAAACTCTCACTGTTTGCAGATGACATGATCCTCTACATAGAAAACCCTAAAGACTCTACCAGAAAATTACTAGAGCTAATTAATGAATACAGTAAAGTTGCAGAATATGAAATTAACACACAGAAATCCCTCGCATTCCTATACACTAACAATGAGAAAACAGAAAGAGAAATTAAGGAAACAATTCCATTCACCATTTCAATGAAAAGAATAAAATACTTAGGAATAAATCTACCTAAAGAAACAAAAGACCTATATATAGAAAACTATAAAACATTGATGAAGGAAATCAAAGATGACACAAATAGATGGAGAAATATACCATGTTCATGGATCACAAGAATCAATATAGTGAAAATGAGTATACTACCCAAAGCAATCTATAGATTCAGTGCAATCCCTATCAAGCTATCAATGGTATTTTTCAGAGAATTAGAACAAATAATTTCACAATTTGTATGGAATTACAAAAAACCTCGAATAGCCAAAGCAATCTTGAGAAAGAAGAATGGAACTGGAGGAATCAACCTACCTGACTTCAGGCTATAATACATAGCAACAGTCATCAAGACAGTATGGTACTGGCACAAAGATAGAAACATAGATCAATGGAACAAAATAGAAAGCCCAGGGCTAAATCCATGCACCTATGGACACCTTATCTTAGACAGGAAGGTGAAGGTGAAGTCGCTCAGTCGTGTCCGACTCTTTGCGACCCCGTGGACTGTAACCTACTAGGCTTCTCCGTCCATGGGATTCTCCAGGCAAGAATACTGGAGTGGATTGCCATTTCCTTCTCCAGGGGATCTTCCCGACCCAGGGATTGAACCCGGGTCTCCCGCATTGGAGGCAGACGCTTTAACCCCTGAGCCACCAGGGAAGCCTATCTTGGACAGAGGAGGCAAAAATATACAATGGAGAAAACACAATCTCTTTAACAAGTGGTGCTGGGAAAACTAGTGAACCACTTGTAAAAGAATGAAACTAGAACACTTTCTAACACCATACACAAAAATAAACTCAAAATGGATTAAAGATCTAAATGTAAGACCAGAAACCATAAAACTCCTAGAGTAAAACACAGGCAAAACTCTCTGACATAAATCACAGCAAGATCCTCTATGACTCACCTTCCAGAGTAATGGAAATAAAAGCATAAATAAAAAAATTGGACCTAATTAAACTTAAAAGCTTTTGCACAATGAAGGAAGCTATAAGCAAGGTGAGAAGACAGCCTTCAGAATGGGAGGAAATAATAGCAAATGAAGCAATTGAGAAAGAATTAATCTCAAAAATATACAAGCTGCTCCTGCAGCTCAAATCCAGAAAAATAAACGGCCCAATCAAAAAATGGGCCAAAGAACTAAACAGACATTTCTCCAAAGAGGACATACAAATGGCTAATAAAGACATGAAAAGATGCTCAACATCATTTATTATTGGAGAAATGCAAATCAAAACCACAATGAGGTACCATCTCACGCCAGTCAGAATGACTGCTATCAAAACGTCTACAAACAATAAATGCTGGAGAGTGTGCAAAGAAAAAGGAACCCTCTTACATTGTTGGTGGGAATGCAAACTAGTACATCCACTATGGAGAACAGTGTGGAGATCCCTTGCTGCTGCTACAGTTGCAAAGTCACTTCAGTCGTGTCCAACTCTGTGCGACTCCATAGACGGCAGCCCACCAGGCTCCCCTGTCCCTGGAATTCTCCAGGCAAGAATACTGGAGTGGGTTGCCATTTCCTTCTCCAATGCATGAAAGTGAAAAGTGAAAGTGAAGTCGCTCAGTCGTGTCCGACTCAGAGACCTCATGGACTGCAGCCTACCAGGTTCCTCCATCCATGGCATTTTCCAGGCAAGAGTCCTGGAGTGGGATGCTATTGCCTTAGAAAGCTACAAATAGAACTGCCATACGACCCAGCAATCCCACTGATGGATATACACACTAAGGAAGCCAGAATTGAAAGAGACACATGTATCCCTATGTTCATCGCAGCACTGTTTACAATAGCCAGGACATGGAAGCAACCTAGATGTCTATTGGCAGATGAATGGATAAGAAAGTCTGTGGTACATATACACAATGGAATATTACTCAGCTATTAAAAAGAATGCATTTGAATCAGTTCTAATAAGGTGGATGAAACTGGAGCTTATTATACAGAGTGAAGTAAGCCAGAAAGAAAAACACCAATACAGTATACTAACACACATATACGGAATTTAGGAAGATAGTAACAATGACTCTATATGTGAGACAGCAGAAGAGACACAGATGTAAAGAACAGACTGTTGGACTCTGTGGGAGAAGGTGAGGGTGGGATGATTTGAAAGAATAGCATTGAAACATGTATATTAACATATGTGAAACAGATGGCCAGTCCAGGTTTGATGCATGAGCAGGGTACTCAGGGCTGGAGCACCAGAATGACCCTGAGAGATGGGATGGGGAGGGAGGTGGGAGGGAGGGTCAGGATGGGGAACACATGTACACCCATGGCTGATTCATATGAATGTATGGCAAAACCACCACAGTATTGTAAAGTAATTAGCCTCCAATTAAAATTAAAAAAAGAAAAAAGACGTGGATGCATAAAATAGTAGGATTTGAACTGGGAACTATAAGCAGTTTGGTATTAGTAACACAGAAAGTACAAAGTATGATAATCCCATCTGCTGAGACTGAGGATACAAGTAAGGTTTAACATGGAAGAAAACACTTGTTTGCCTTGAAAGAGCTCAAGCTACAGTCATTTAAGAGTCCTATATAGTGGAGTGGCATGGTCAGATGTTTCACTCCAGAATTTCTCTCTGGTAGAAGCATAACAGTAATTTTCAGTGAATCGTGAGAAAGCTGATATGGTGAGGAGTGGGGAAGAGAGAGGAGACTAGGATGACTCAGACTTCTGGTTGAATGAACGGAGCCATTAGCCTAGAGGAAAAGAGAAGTTCTGAGGCATGTAGTATAAAGACAGTGATTGTAGTATTGGCCATGCTGACTTAAAGTGTCATTAGAATGTATAGATACTTATGTCTAAGTAAATGGTTGTATTTGGACTGTTTTGGAAATGCTTAATGTCTTGAGGGTGAAGGGCTTAACTTAGGAAAATCATATAATGTTAAAAGGAAGCTAGGTAAAGGACTGAACCATGAGGAACACCAGTATTGGAAGGGATAATAGTAAGAGGAACTCAGGAATGAGATATAGAAGGAGAGCAAAAAGCATTTGATGAGTCTAAGTATAAGGGAGTTAATTTCCTAGAAGAATGAAGTGGTCAACAGTATAAAATGGAGAAAAAAATGTCAAGTAAAATATGACTGAAAGGATGACCACTGGATTTGTCTATGTAAAGACCAGTAATAGTGACCAGAGAGAAAGAAAATACATTCAGTGTACGGATGATGGGACAAAAGCTAAGTTGTACAGGTTTGAAAGGTTGTTGTTGAATTACGACGCCGGGATTCTTGGCCCCCGGAGGAGAAGAATTCAATCCGGGGCCAGAGACGAGGCTTGATCGCTCAGAGCTTTTGTGTAACAAAGTTTTATTAAAGTATAAAGGAGATAGAGAAAGCTTCTGACATAGGCATCAGAAGGGGGCAGAAAGAGTACCCCCCTGCTAGTCTTTAGCTGAATGTTATATAGTCATCAGCAGTCTGTTAATGAAAGAAAGGAATGTCTCAAAACTTAGAATGGCACCAGGCCCCTCACCCATAGGATGTATTTTGGGATAATCTTGGCTCCAAATGGTTTATCTTGGGCCCTAAAAGGATTAACTTGAATCTTGAAGAAGGGCAGAGCACCATACAAATAGTGTTATTTACATAGCTTAAGATAAACATTTCCATAAGAAAAGGCAATGGTTAACTTCAGGTGAAACCAGGTGTCATTATGGCAACACAGAATTTTAAGAGAAACCTCCTTTTAAATTTGTATGGAGAAGGAAAAATATTGCTAGTTTGTTTCCTCCTGCTGCTTAAGAGAGATAAAATGTCTGACACTTGCAGGCTATTTCCTCCGTTTGGAGACCCCTGGCCTTCCTGCCTGTTACCCTCTCAGGTTGATACCTGAATAGGATGTGTGTGAGTAGTATATCAAGAGCCTCTTGATGAAGGTAGAAGAGGAGAGTAGAAAAAGTGGTTTAAAACTCAACATTCAAAAAACTAAGATCGTGGCATCCATTCCCATCACTTCATGACAAATAGATGGGGAAGCAGTAAGAGTGACAGACTTTATTTTCTTGGGCTCCAAAATCACTGCAGATGGTGACTGCAGCCATGAAATTAAAAGACCCTTACTCCTTGGACAAAAAGTTATGACAGACCTAGACAGTGTATTAAAAAGCAGACATTATTTTGCCAACAAAGTTCCAGATAATCAAAGCTATGGTTTTTCCAATAGTAATGTATGGGTAAGAGAGTTGGACCATAAAGAAGGTTTAGCACCAAAGAATTGATGCTTTTGAACTATGGTGTTGGAGAAGACTCTTGAGAGTCCCTTGGACTGCAATGAGATCCAACCAGTCAATCCTAAAGGAAATCAACCCTGACTATCCATTGGAAGGACTGATGCAGAAGCTCCAATACTTTGGCCACCTGATGCAAAGAACTGGCTCATTAGAAAATACCCTGATGCTGGGAAAGATTGAAGGTAGGGGGAGAAGGGGACAACAGAGGATGAGACAGTTGGATGGTATCACTGACTCAATGGGTATGAGTTTGAGCAATTTCTGGGAGATGGTGAAGAACGGGGAAGCCGGGTATGCTGCAGTTCGTGGGGTCGCAAAGAGTCAGACATGACTGAGAAACTGAACAACAACAACAAGTAGTATCAATATAAACTGTTCTTTCAAGGAAATTATATCAAGTGAAACCTAGGAGAAAAATCACAGACTTTTATTGGATAATTTGAGATGAGGTAAATAAAAGGCTAACATACAAAATGTGGGTAGCCCTTATGGTTTCTCCACATAAAGGATACTGCTACCCACGGAGAAGTTACAGCACACAGTTACTGTCTATTGACCTAAATGAGGTAGGAGAAAGGAGGGAGAGAGGGATAAGAAGAAAAAGAGAGAAAGACAGCTTGTATCAAGCAAGTTGCCTGATAGAATCTGTGACATTTAAATAAGGAATTAAGCCAGACCATGGAGATACTCCAGGAGGAGATGGGGTAAGAAAGCCCCATCCTTAGTCTCCTTACTTCCTTAAACTCTTTCTTCTAGTGCTTCCCATTGGCCAAAACTAACTGGAAGCAAGGCAGAAAGTAGGTCCATTGATACATACAGGCCAACATCCAGTGCACAGAGCAAGGTCAAGAAGGGTGACGAGTGGATCTGGAGGGGCACATGGAATATATTCAATACAAAATTAGTTTGAGTAGAGCAGTAAGAAGACACAATATTAGTTAAAGTGGCTACAGAGTCCAAGGAAGGGGTTGAGTTTTATTAAGTGTTTTCCCACTTTACCAGCATCAGTTCACTTCAGTTCAGTCACTCAGTCGTCTTCAACTCTTTGTGACCCCATGAATCACAGCATGCCAGGCTTCTCTGACCATCACCAACTCCCAGAGTTCACTCAGACTCACGTCCATCGAGTCAGTGATGCCATCCAGCCATCTCATCCTTTGTCGTCCCCTTCTCCTGCTCCCAATCCCTCCCAGCATCAGAGTCTTTTCCAATGAGTCAACTCTTCGCATGAGGTGGCCAAAGTACTGGAGTTTCAGCTTTAGCATCATTCCTTCCAAAGAAATCCCAGGGCTGATCTCCTTTAGAATGGACTTGTTGGATCTTCTTGCAGTCCAAGGGACTCTCAAGAGTCTTCTCTAACACCATAGTTCAAAAGCATCAATTCTTCGGCGCTCAGCCTTCTTCACAGTCCAACTCTCACATCCATACATGACCACAGGAAAAACCATAGCCTTGACTAGACGGACCTTAGTCGGCAAAGTAATGTCTCTGCTTTTGAATATGCTATCTAGGTTGGTCATAACTTTTCTTCCAAGTATGCAGAGAGGTAAAAGCTGAGGTTAAAAACTCAATAGAAAAGTTCATTCTATTGGAGTATTTAAGGATAAATGATAGAGACAAGTCCTGGAGAATTCAGGTGATAAAGAGTCAAAGTGAAGGGGAGTCTTTAAACAGAAGGAAGAACATCTTATTTTCTCAGTTTGGCAAGAACGAGAGGAAGAAGCACAGTTGTACTGAATCTATAGGTAGTAAAGGGGAGAGGTAAGAAATTGAAAGAATTCTCCATAGAAAAGATATGATCATCAGCTGAGCATACGTGCATGCAAAATCACTTCATTCGTGTCCAACTCTGCGACCTTGTGAACTGGACCTTGCCAGTCTCTTCTGTCTTTGGGATTTTCCAGGCAACAATACAAGAGGGGATTTCTGTGCCTTCCTCCAGGGGATCTTTCTGACCCAGGGATTGAACCCAGATCTCTTGAGGATGGAATATCTGGGTGGATTGGAGGAGAACTATATATCTTTTAAGCAGACACTGTGGGGAGCAGAAGCAGGAAGTGATCAAGACCTCATGTGCCCACTGAAAGCCTGGTTAATGTTGGAGATCCTGAGCTCTCACATGTGCCCTATATGTGTGACTGAGGGATTGTTCTCTACACAGCCTGATGATGTAATGCAAGGCCAGTTAAAAGGATGCTTCAAGATACAGGTTTTATCACATTAGTTTGGTACCAGAGTAAGACCAAAGGAAATGAGGCCATTGGTGATATTCCCTAAATATCCATCTCACACAACTGTAATAATTTTATTTTCTCCATCTACTTTTGGGTGCTATTTTAAAAGTATACTTGCAACATATATACTTAAATCCATGCTAATGGTGGCATTCTTGGAAATATTTCATAAACTTTAGATAAAATATCTACAAGTATCATAGCTATCATTTTTATTCTTAGTGCAACACATTTTTTTCAGAAGGTTAAAGCAAGTGTCACATAGGGCTTATAAATATAATGTAGGTTCAAATTTTAGTGAACAATTGAATAATATTTATATCTCTAAATTGCCTGTGTAAACCATGAATGGTATTTGCTAATTCCATGCAGCTGATAGCTAACAAATTAATATTGTGTCTCAAAATAGAGAACTACATTGAATTATTATAGTATTTTCTGTTCTTTTCCTATCAATATGCCAATATGATTGAATGTCATTTCTGCTTTGGCCCAACCTCTACATACTTTCTGGAGCTATTTCTCTACTCTTTCCCAGAAGCATATTGGATACCTATTAACCTGAAGGGCTCATCTTTGGTGTCATATCTTTTTGCATTTTCATACTGTTCATAGCGTTCTTGAGGCAGGAATACTGGAATAGTTTGCCATTCCCTTCTCTAGTAGACCATGTTTTGTAGGAACTCTCCACCATGACCTGTCCATGTTGACTATCCCTACACAGCATTGATCATAGCTTCACTGAGTTACACAAGGCTGTGATTCATGTGATCATTTTGGTTAGTTTCCTGTGATTGTGGTTTTCATTCTGGAGGCTATGGGATTGTAGTTCGTTCTTCTATTGTCTGCCCTCTTAATGACCCAGACAACCATGATGGTGTGGTCACTAACCTAGAGCCAGATACCCTGGAGTGTGAAGTCAAGTGGGCCTTAGGAAGCATCACTACAATCAAAGCTAGTGGAGGTGATGGAATTCCGGTTGAGCTATTTCAAATTCTGAAGATGATGCTATTTAAGTGCTGCACTCAGTTCAGTTGCTTAGTCGTGTCTGATTCTTTGTGATCCCATGGACATCCAACCATCTCATCCTCTGTTGTCCCCTTCTCCTCCTGCCTTCAGTCTTTCCCAGCATCAGGGTCTTTTCTAATGAGTCAGTTCTTCGCATCAGGTGGCCAAAGTATTGGAGTTTGAGCTTCAGCATCAGCCCTTCCAATGAATATTCAGGACTGATTTCCTTTAGGATGGACTGGTTGGATCTCCTTGCATTCCAAGGGACTCTCAAGAGTGTTGTCCAACATCATAGTTCAAAAACATCAATTCTTTAGGGTTCAGCTTTCTTTATGGTGCAAGTCTCACATATATGCATGACTATGCAAATGATACCACCCTTATGGCAGAAAGTGAAGAGGAACTAAAATGCCTCTCGATGAAAGTGAAAGAGGAGAGTCAAAAAGTTGGCTTAAAGCTCAACATTCAGAAAACTAAGGTCATGGAATCTGGTCCCATCACTTCATGGGAAATAGATGGGGAAACAGTGGAAACAGTGTCAGACTTTATTTTGGGGGGCTCCAAAATCACTGCAGATGGTGACTGCAGCCATGAAATTAAAAGACGCTTACTCCTTGGAAGGAAAGTTATGACCAATCTAGAAGCATATTCAAAAGCAGAGACATTACTTTGCCGACTAAGGTCCGTCTAGTCAAGGCTATGGTTTTTCCTGTGGTCATGTATGGATGTGAGAGTTGTACCGTGAAGAAAGCTGAGCACCGAAGAACTGATGCTTTTGAACTGTGGTGTTGGAGAAGACTCTTGAGAGTCCCTTGGACTGCAAGGAGATCCAACCAGTCCATTCTAAAGGAGATCAGCCCTGGGATTTCTTTGGAAGGAATGATGCTAAAGCTGAAACTCCAGTACTTTGGCCACCTCATGTGAAGAGTTGACTCACTGGAGAAGACTCTGATGCTGGGAAGGATTGGGGGCAGGAAGAGAAGGGAACGACAGAGGATGAGATGGCTGAATGGCATCACCGACTCGATGGACATGAGTTTGGGTGAACTCCGGGAGATGGTGATGGACAGGGAGGCCTGGCTTGCTGCAATTTATGGGGTCACAAAGAGTTGGACACGACTGAGTGACTGAACTGAACTGAACTGGAAAAATTATAGCTTTGACTAGATAGACCATTGTTAGCAGAGTAATGTCTCTGCTTTTTAATATGCTGTCTAGGTTAGTTATGGGCTTCCCTAAATGCTAAGTTAGTAAAGAATCCGCTGGCAATGCAGGAGACCCTGGTTCGATTCCTGGGTTGGGAAGATCCGCTGGAGAATGGATAAGTTACCCACTCCAGTATTCTGCTGGCCTGGAGAATTTCATGGACTGTAAAGTCTATGGGGTTGCAAAGAGTCGGACATGACTGAGTTACTTTCACTTTCACTTTCAGGTTGGTTATAGCTTTTCTTCCAAAGAGCAAGCATCTTTTAACCACTCAGTATGCCAGTAAATTTGGAAAACTCAGCAGTGGCTACAGGACTGGAAATGATCAGTTTTCATTACAACCCCAAAGAAGGGCAATGCCAAAGAATATTCAAACTACCGTACAATTGCACTCATTTCACATGCTAACAAGGTAATGTTTAAAATCCTTCAAGCTAGGCTTCAACACTACCTGAACTTAAAACTCCCAAATGCACAAGCTAGACTTAGAAAAGACAGAGGAACCAGAGATCAAATTGCCAACATCTGTTGGATCATAGAAAAGGCAAGGAAATTCCAGAAAAACATCTACTTCTACTTCACTGACTATGCTAAAGCCATTAACTGTGTATCACAACAAACTGTGGAAAATTCTTAAAGAGATGGGGATACCAGACCACCTTACCTGCCTCCTGAGAAACCTGTATGCAGGTCAAGAAGCAACAGTTAGAACTGGATATGGAACAACATACTGGTTCCAAATTGGCAAAGGAGTATGTCCAGGTTGTATATTGTCACCCCACCTATTTAACTTTTATGCGGAGTACATCATGCAAAATACCAGACTGGATTAATCACACATTGGAATCAAGTTTGCTGGGAGAAATATCAGCAACGTCAGATATGCAGATGATACCACTCTAACGGCAGAAAGCAAAGAGGAACTAAAGAGCCTCTTGATGCAGATGAAAGGGGAGAGTGAAAAAACTTGCTTAAAATCAACATTCAAAAAACTAAGATCATGGCATTTGGTCCCATTTCTTCATGACAAATAGGAGGGTAAAAAGTGGAAACAGTGACAGATTTTACTTTCTTGGGCTCCAAAATCACTTCAGATGGTAACTGCAGCCATGAAATTAAAAGACACTTGCTCCTTGGAAGAAAGCTATGAAAAACATAGACAATGTATCAGAAAGCAGAGACATCACTTTGCCAACAAAGTTCCATCTAGTCAAAGCTATTGTTTTTCTAGTAGTCATGTATGGATGTGAGAGTTGGACTATAAAGAAGGCTGATGACCAAAGAATTGATGCTTTCAAATTGTGGTGTTGGAGAGGACTTCAGAGTCCCTAGGACAAAACCAGTCAATTATAAAGGATTTCATCCCTGAATATTCATTGGAGGACTGATGCTGAATCTGAGGCTTCAATACTTTGGCCTCCAAGAACAGACTCATTGGAGAAGACTAGTTTGGAATGATTGAGAGCAAGAGGAGAAGGAAGTGACAGAGGATGAGATGGTTGGATTGCATTGCAGACTCAATCGACATGAGTTTGAGCAATCTCTGGGAGATAGTGAAGGACTGAGAAACCTGGCATGCTGAAGTCTATGGGGTCGCCAAGAGTGGGACACAGCTTAGCGACCAAACAACAGCAATTAATATGATTAGTATTTTAAAATGATCAGTTGTTACAATTTCAAAATTCCTAAATCATTAATTTTTGCCAGTAAAATCAATAGAAAAATGGTATTGTTAGAAAAGAGTGGCACATGCTTCAGCTACACACATCCCAAATCTATACTTATTGTTTGGAATATGATTAAATAAATACAATTGGATATTGTGCCTTTGTAGTTTTATTCTACCAACTTTAAATATGCGTTCTTGTGTCAGGGATGAAATCTGCCTATCAGTAAAGACAGATTTTAATTGTATATAATGTCTTCCTGACAAAAATAAAGATTTCTGAGAGTCTATTATGTTTCCTGATTCATTTAACAAATTAACTTTCCATGTGTTGTTTTTGATTAGATATGGAAAAAGGTTTCTTAATTCTGTTAATATTAGATAAAGTGAAATAACTTGGAGAGATTTCTCTCCACGTAGTGAAGAGTAACCAAAGGAAAATAAAGAGGAGTGATGTGTCAGATAAATTGATTTACTATGCCATTCATTGTAGCACTTGATTCATAGTGAACATTTTTGCTGTAAAGTTATTTATTTTGCTGTTTTGCAACTTATTTTCTCCATAACTATCAAAGGAAGTAAGATAATCTTATCAACAGGAATCATTTATTCTAAAGCAATGCTTGAAATTAAATAGTTAGAGTCTATCAGCTATTTTATTTGGGCTTTTTAAAAATAAGGCTCAGAAGATAATACTTGACTCATATATTTCTTGTCCTGGATGTAGTCCATTAAGTCCCCAAAGATCATTTTTTATTTCAAACTATAAAAGGAAATTCCTGGGATAAATTTGCATGCTTGCATTCTGCTTTGCATGCAAAATGTAGATTATTTTAAACATATTCTTTGACTTCAACAAAATATTTATGACAACATTTAAATCAAATTGAAAATTCACAGAAAGTCTATTAGTTTCTTTGTAAAGGAAATTCTAGCATCAAAATATCAATAATCTCCCAAATTTCAGTATTTTCATAAAATTTGAATTGTTGTTTATGTAAAAATCCAAAGAAAATGTTTGCTGTGTAGTCTCCAATAGAGTGACTCAGGGACCCAGAATTTTCCATCTTTTTACTCCATCATTCCCTAGATACACTGGCCTTTCACTTCCAACTGACAAGAGTAGATCCTGTATGGAAATTATTCTAGATTAGGCATGGGCACGACACCGCATAATTTCTGAACATGTTTCCATAGCTAGAGCTGTTATGTGGCAACTTCTAAGTGAGACAAGAAAATGTCATCCAGCCTCGTGCAAGGGGGGAAAAAAGTTTAGTGATAAATTAGTAATCTGCAATGGATATTGACTATATGTCTTACAGAAAACAGAGTAGACAATAGCAAGTCTCATCTAAGCGCTGTATCCAGTTCAATGTCTGGAATCTCCGAACAGTGTGCAATCCTCTATCTCTCATTTGAATATGAAGAATTTGTTTTGAGCCATGTTGAGGTTTACGGGCCTATTGTCTATCTTAGGGCAGATGTTGGGTCAGTAGCTATATATATATGTGGTGTCCATGTGTTCCACTTTGCCCAGGACAGTCCTGATTTATGCTTATCTTGGAATAATTGTTAATAGGAACTTCTCTATCTAAAATATATTCATTTTAGATGATATGTGAATATGAAAGCTTAAAGTTTAGATTATGACTACAGAAATTTTTTGGTTATTCTTTGGGATATGTCTGTTATTTAAAATGGTAGACCCTTTAGGCACTCTGATATTTAGAAATCAGGAAGAAGATGAGGATCCAGAAAAGGAAACTAAGGCAAGTGACTAGGAAGTGAAACAGGAGAATGTGGAGGTCACATGATTTGGAGAAAAGGTAGAAATGATGACTACTTTCATGGAATTCACTTATCCAGTGGATCTTTCCAACCCAGGAATTGAACTGGGGTCTCCTGCATTGCAGGCAGATTCTTTACCAACTGAGCTATCAGAGAAGCCCTATAGAACTCACAGTCTTCTAAAAAAGAGTGAAAATTTTAAAAGTAAATTTAAATTACATTTTTAGATTAACCTTCCATCTTTTAGTCCCAAGAAACTTTGATTCCAAGTCAAAGTTTGACTAAGTTTCTTTTTACATACCATGATCTTAGTCTTCTGCTTGTTCTACCAGATGAGTCTTTCTGCCTCCAATTCCTTCCATTCTACTCATGATTAAAGATCCTGCTCAAAAGTTTAGGAAGCTTTCCCAGTCCCCATCCAAGGCAACATTAGTGACTTCACACAATTAACTATCATTAGTTATTCCTTTCTCCCAAGATCCAACCTAAGCAAGCTTATTTTAATTATTGTTACATTATCAGCTCCTACAAACCTATAATGCACATGATAAGGGCTCCTATAAATTTGTGATGAATTATACTAAGTTATCCTACTTCATTTTAGTAGCATGCTAATGTGAGGATCTACTCCTATCTACTACAATGATAATCCTCAGGGAAAGCACAAACCCATTTATTACCCAAGTAAACTATTAATTGATAAATAACATATATAGATATATGTATAAACTAAAAAGGAAATGGCAACCCACTCCAGTGTGCTTGCCTGGAAAGTTCCATGGACTGAGGTGCCTGGTAGGCTACAGTCCATGGGGTCGCAGAGAGTCAGACATGACTGAGCAACTTCACTTCATAAACTAAAATATTCAGTTCAGTCACTCGTCCAGTTCAGTTCAGTCGCTCAGTCATGTCCGACTCTTTGCGACCCCATGAATTGCAGCACGCCAGGCCTCCCTGTCCATCACGAACTCCCGGAGTTCACTCAGGCTCAGGTCCATCGAGTCAGTGATGCCATCCAGCCATCTCATCCTCTGTCGTCCCCTTCTCCTCCTGCCCCCAATCCCTCCTAGCATCAGAGTCTTTTCCACTGAGTCAACTCTTCACATGAGGTGGCCAAAGTACTGGAGTTTCAGGCTCAGCATCATTACTTCCAAAGAAATACCGGGGCTGATCTCCTACAGAATGGACTGGTTGGATCTCCTTGTAGTCCAAGGGACTCCCAAGAGTTCTCCAACACCACAGTTCAAAAGCATCAATTCTTCAGCACTCAGCCTTCTTCACAGTCCAACTCTCACATCCATACACGACCACAGGAAAAACGGCCTTGACTAGATGGACCTTAGTCGGCAAAGTAATGTCTCTGCTTTTGAATATGCTATCTAGGTTGGTCATAACTTTTCTTTCAAAGAGTAAGTGTGTTTTAATTTCATGGCTGCAGTCACCATCTGCAGTGATTTTGGAGCCCAAAAAAATGAAATCTGACACTGTTTCCACTGTCCCCATCGATTTCCCATGAAGTGATGGGACTGGATGCCATGATCTTCATTTTCTGAATGTTGAGCTTTAGGCCAACTTTTTCCCTCTCCTCTTTCACTTCCATCAAGAGGCTTTTTAGTTCCTCTTCACTTTCTGCCATAAGGGTGGTGTCATCTGCATATCTGAGGTTATTGAAATTTGTCCTGACACTCTTGATTCCAGCTTGTGTTTCTTCCAGCCCAGCGTTTCTCATGATGTACTCTGCATATAAGTTAAATAAGCAGGGTGACAATATACAGCCTTGACGGACTCCTTTTCCTATTTGGAACCAGTCTGTTGTT